>PVJS01053137.1:0-13387 GCA_004027185.1 Glis glis | reverse complement strand
GCAATGTAGTCCCAGGTTCTGACTGCACGTGGAGGGTCAGAGGAACCAGTAGCTGGTCGAACGGTCTAAGAGCTGGAGTCTTAGGATTGGAGCAACCACTAATTCAGTCCCAGTCCAAGACGTGAAGATCAGAAAGCTTCTTCGGAGAAACGATGGTGGAGTTTCAGTTCCAAGAGCAGGAGGCCAAGAAGATCGAGCTTCTTCGGAGAAAGGCGGAGCCGGCGGCTGACGATCTCAGGGGAGAGCAGATGCGCTTTCCTCGGAATGAGTCGCACACACTCTACGTGGCTTCTCCCTTTTTATCTAAGTCCGCACCTATCAGAATCCTGCTGCCTACATTCAGGGCAGGGCTTTCTCTTTAATCTGCTGTTACACACCCAAAATCACATAATCTTGGGTGTGTCATGATCAGGTCAAGTTGACAACCTAGATTAACTATCACAAAGGGTGACACCCCAACCAGGGAGACCAGCATTCCAACCAGGGTCCCCACTTTCTGTAGCCCTGCAGCCACATTCCAAGTGGTTCAACTCATTATTGGGGGCCGCGGGGAGTGGGGCGCACAGAGGATGCTCCCCAAATAAACTGTCTTCCTTTGGTGCAGGAGATCTTGAGGGGGGACACAGGAACTTTGCAGGTCTCCAGTACCCCTGCTTCTCATTCATGGCAACTGCTTCCATGCCTCTCCCTGGAACCGTGAGCGCTTGTTCTTCTCCTCCTCCTGTTTCTGCCGAGCTGGCTGTAGCAGAACTCTCTCAGGAGAAAGGAAAAGGGAGAAACTGAACAGGTTCAGCCAGAATCCAGTTACTGGGAGTCAAGTCTGGGGATCCATAGATGTGAATACAGCCAGCTGCAGTGCAGACAGGAAAAGCTTGGCCCAGCGCCCAGACCATGGTAGGTTGTGATGTTCAGGTCTCTGTCCCAGGCCAGCAGATTCCCATCCCTGCAGCCAGGGGGGATCTTCCTCTAGGATGATGCAGGGAGATTCTCTAAGGAAGATGAATACTGCAAGCCCCCGTGGCCTGCTCCAATAGAACCCTTGACCCTCCCTAGGTGGGCGCCCTCCTGGGGGGGCTAGTCCTCCTTCTCAGACAGAGCTTTTGGGTGTCAGCCTGTGTCTGGGGGACTTTGCACAGCACCTTCCTCAGGATGAGTGGGTGAGGTCACTTCCCACCCCAGGGGCGTGGATCTCAGTTCACTGAAGGTCAAGAAGGGCAGGAGAGCAAGAGAGACCTCGTTGGCATGGATGGCGGATAAGCAGAGCCGCATTCCCACAGCGCCAGCGCCCACCCACCATGGACCCAGAGCTCAGGGATCTAGGCTCAGACTGGGTCTCCTGCAGCAACTAACCGTGAGCAACACAAAGTGGTCCCCACTGCCTGTGACAGTCAATATCTGGAACCTGTTAAGCATCTTTTCATGCTACGATCTTTTTTTGGGGGGGCAGTACTGGGGATTGAACCCAGGGGCATTCTACCTCCGAGCTACACCCCCAGCCCTGTTTCTTATTCTTTATTTTGAAACAGGGTCTCACTAAGTTGCAGAGGGCCTCTCTAAGTAGCTGAGGCTGGCCTTCAACCTGTGATCCTCCTGTCTCAGTGTTCCAAGTACTGGGATTACAAGCGTGTGCCACCACACACGGCTTCACGGTATGACCTTAATGACTATTTTTGCATTTTATAGGAAAAGCCCCTGTTAGTCAAGTATTTGTCTTTCCATTTAAAGAAAAGCAAAGGGAAACCCACAGAGGGCAAGCAGCTCACCAGAGGTCCCAGAGCTTGATACAGGCAGAGGGGAGACTTCAAGCACACACCTCCCAAGCCAGAGCCATGTTCTAATGTTCTCGGTTCTGAACTGCACCTTCTTACCCACCCAAGAGCTGAATTTGTTATTCTGAGTCTCTATAAACTGCCACTATGCATCGAAGCTGAGTTTTATATTTAAAAAACAAAACAAGCCAGGCGTGGTGGCCCACACCTTTAATTCCAGTACTTGGGAGGCTGAGACAGGAGGATCACAGATTGAAGGCCAGCCTCAGTAACCTAGTGAGACCCCCAGAAACTTAGAAGACCCTGTTTCAAAATAAGAAGGGCTAGGAGTGTAGCTCAGAGGTAGAATGCTCCTGAGTTCAATATCCAGTACCAAAACAAAACAAAAATCCTGGAGAAAGGATCAGGTAAGGAAATCTCTCTGAATGACACAGATTCCAAGACCAGGAGGAGGCACCCTGGCAGGCACCCCCGGGTGTAGCCCTGGCCTTGGATTCCTCCCCAGCGCATTCCCAGGCCGGGGCTGCTCACAGGGACAGCTGGCTGTCTCATGTTACTGCTCCCTTTGTCATCTCAGCGCTCTGTGCTCGGGCAGGGTGTGGCTCTGGTCAAAAAACATCACTCTGTTTCCTCCAGGAAGGATGCAGTGACCAGCAAGCACACCTAGGACAGGAATCCATCCCGATCAGAGAGCACCTGCCTCCCCGAAGTAAATAAAATTATATTAAAGGCAGAAATATTAGAGGCTCCGATAATGTAATCATAAAGTAATCACTTTGAATTACGATAATGGCTGTGTCCAACTCTTTATTGCATTTATTTTGAATATCACATTCTTTCAACTCTCATTATTTTAATTATGTTCAATTACAGTCATTTGCATATGCTTTATCATGGATATTAGTGAGGGGGAAAAGACTTCCCTGAGTTAAATGATGAACAGATATTCCACGTGATATCACACTTGCTCTTCCTGGAAATTTGATTTAGCGGCAGCCCAAAGAGAAGCCCCAAGAAAGGTACTGATCAGAAGCAAGCAAATTCTCCGTGATGTGGGGTGCAGGAATAGATAGCCACCCCGAAACTGAAGTGGAGTCGTAAAGCGCCGTGGGCCAGAGCAAGGCAGAGACCAGAGGCGTGGCTCTGACTGTGTGGCCTTAGGAAAATGAAACAGCCTCTCTGGCATTCCCATTTTGCATCTTACTTCACAGAGCAATTGTGAGGCTTACATAAAATGGCACTTAAAAATGCTAAGCTCAGTGTGCATAACATAGTAAGGGCTGAATCCCTAGCTGTATTTTCCAATAACAGTGCTGGGGCAACTGGACATCCATCAGCAAAAGGCAAGCTTCAAATGAACATCACATCTAAAACAAAAATGAGCTTAAAATGACTCACAAATTTAAGTGGAAAAGGTAAAACCAAAAACGCCGTAAAGAATACAGGCGCTGTCCACCTGTATAAAAGGAAACATTTTTGTTGCTTATCTTACTGTCTATTATCCCAATAAGGGTTTTTTTAATGTGTATTTCTGTTTGTGTTCAGGTGATTCATATTTCAAAAAGAAGATTCTTCCACTAAATTGTCTTTGTACTATGAGAATGTATTAGTACAAACTAATAAAATATATGTCATATAAGAAGAGAGAGAAATGAAAAAGAAAAATACAGGAGAAAATCAGCTACTGCAAACTAGATTGACGTAAAGAGCTTGAGGACTTCACTCTAAAAACATTAGCCATAGGCGGGCATGGTGGCGCACGCTTGTAATCCCAGTACTTGGGAGGCTGAGACCAGAGGATCTGGGTTCGTGACCAGCCTCAGCTACTTAGTGAGGCCCTCCACAACTTCGTGAGACCCTGTTTCAAAATAAAGAATAAAAAATAGGACCAGGGGTGTAGCTCAGAGGTAGAATGCCCCTGGGTTCGATCCCCAGTACCACCCCCCAAAAAAATAGCCATAAAAGAAATAACTGGTGACTTGGAAGTCATCAAGGTTGGACACTTTTGTTCCATAAAAGACCCTGGAAAAGAGTTGGGCGCAGTGGTGAACGCTTGTAATCCCAATATTTGGGAGGCTAAGACAGGAGGATCACAGGTTAGAGGCCAGCCTCAGCAACTTAGAGAGGCCCTCAGCAACTTAGTGAGACCCTGTTTCAAAATAAAAACTAAAATCGGGCTGGGGTTATAGCTCAGAGGTAGAATGGCCCTGCGTTCAATCCCCAGTATAACAACAACAAGATCCCGGAAAGAGGACAAGAAGACAAGCTACAGACTGAGACAAAGCTTCGCAAACCACATATTCACAAAGAAATACTATCAAGAATATATAAAGAGCTCTCAAGCCTCAACCAGAAAAAAAACAACAGGAGACCAATTAGACGAAGGGCAGAAGGTGTGAACAGACGTCTCACCAAGGCAGACACAGAGACGGCAAATCAGAACAGAGAAGGTGTTCAAGGTGTTCGGTAGGCATCGGGGAAATGCGCATTCAAGCCATAATGGGACATCGCTACAACCTATAAGATAGTAATGAATAAATGAATGAATGAATGGATGAATGAATGAATGAATGAATGGAAAATAAAAGCAGAAATACCAAGTGCCGGTCAGGATGCACAGAGATTGGATCACTCACATTCCTAGTGGGAAGGGGAGCGAGCAGGTACAGTCACTCTAAAAAGACGGTTTTCAGTGTCTTGAAAAATAAGCATGCACTTGCAGGGCCAGGGGCGTAGCTCAGTGCTAGAGCACCTTCCTAGTATGTGGGAGGCCCTGGTTCAAACCCCAGCACCGAAAAAGATAAAAATAGCCGGGCGTGGTGGCGCACGCTTGTAATCCCAGTACTTTGGGAGGTGGAGACCGGAGGATCCGGGTTCTCGGCCAGCCTCAGCTCTCTCGCTCTCTCTCCCTCTCTCTCTCTCTCTCTCTCTCTCTCTCTCTCTTTCTCTCTCTCTCTCTCCTTAGTGAGGCCCTCCGCAACTTCGTGAGACCCGGTTTCAAAATAAAGTATAAAAAATAGGGCTGGGGGTATAGCGCAGAGGTAGAACGCCCCTGCGTTCAATCCCCGGTACCGCAAAAAAAAAAAAAAAAGATAAAAATAGAAAAAATAAGTTCAACGTGCAATTTCCTTATGATGAAGCAGTTGTAATCCCGGGTGTTTATTCCAAAGAAATGAAAATTTTTGTGTCCACACAAAAACCCATACATAGGTGTTCATAGCACCTTTACCCACAATACCCCTCAGGTCACCCAGATGTCCTTCAACAGGTGCATGGTTAAATAAACCATGGTATATCTATACCATGGAATACTACACAGCAATGAGAAGGCCTGGGTATTGATACATACAACTCTGGTGGCTCTCCAGGGAATTATGCTAAGTGGAAAAAAGCCAATCATAGAAGGTCGCATACTATATGATTCTATTTATATAAAGTGTGTGTGTGTGTGTGTGAGTGTGTGTGTGTGTGTGTTACTGAATATTGAGCCCAGAAGCATAACCCTGTATACCCCCAGCCCATTTTATGTTTGTTTGTTTGTTTGTTTGCTTGCTTGCTTTGAAACATGGTCTCACTCGGTTGCTGAGAGTCTCGCTAAGTAGCTGAGGCTGGTCTTGAACCTGTGATCCTCCTGTCTCAACCTCCCAAGTACTGGGATTACAGGCATATGCTGCCATGCCTGGCTTATATAACATTTTTGAAATAACAAAATTTAGAAGTGGGCAACAGACTAGTGGTTGCCAGGGTTAGGAATGGGAGGCAGCATGAGAAGGAGATGGATGTGCTGGTAAGAGGGATCCTTATAGTGACAGAACTAGTCAGTATCTTAAGATACTGTACTATAGTTTTGCAATATGTTAGCACTGGAAGAAGCTGGATAATATGTGTGTGTGTGTGTGTGTGTGTGTGTTTATTAAAAATCTTGTAAATTATCTCAGTAAAGAACATCAACTGAAAAAATAGAGTATTCTAGTGCAAAACACCATTATTATTTCTATAAAAACATGCCTATCTTGCATATAGGTGGATACTAATTGATTCCTAAGTCAAATGATATAGTAGCACAGGTTGGCTTTGACCTTATTCTGCCCAGCGGAGCACCTGGCTCCGAGTGACCCCAGCGGCAGCCAGGCGTTTAGTGTCCGCTGCCAGATCCTTGCAGGTAGCTGCCTATGCATGGGATTCCTGCCTTTGGGGCCAGCTCACTCCCAGGTGCCAGGTATGTGCAGCTGCCTAGACAATACGAACAGCTTCCCAACTGACCAGACAGACAACCGACACCACTAGGAATGTTCAGGAAAGGGCAGGTGCCCCACTGCACCTGGGAGGCTGGAGGAACATCTTCAGTGCTCTGCAGCCAGGCGGCCTTGCTGTGCTGTGTGACAGCTGTGTGGCCCTGGGCAGATCACTTAACTCCCCTGTGCCTCTGTTCCTCATCTGTAAAATGGGAATAGTAATAGCAGTCTCTCTGCATGATGGAGGAGAATGAATTGAATGAATACAGAGAGACAGTACAAGAGGTGCTGTCTCTGTGAGATCGCCCCCAAGGCTGGACAAGTTATCCGCACCAGTGAGAACTTTGGCACGGTGCCTCTACTTGCCCGATGTCCATTCACTATTATTCCTGTGACTGGACACAGTTTGAGAAATTAACCAATGTTCCCTTCATCTTGTCCTTTTCCTTCTGTTTTCCCTCCATTCGAGTAGCTCATTGCTTAAGAAAAAGTCAAAGTTAGTGCAAATACTTCCTTATCTATCTTTGGTCTTTCTGGTATGGAGAGAGGCAAGACATAGTGGGGGAGCAAAATAGAAACGGGAGCTTGTAATGGTTTGGAGACAAGAGTGTTCCCTGGAAGAGTTCATGTGTTGACAATGCAAAAATATTCACAGGTGGAAACAATTGAAGTACAAGGGTTCTCATCTCATCAGTGGATAAATGGATTTACTAGGTGGTAAGGTAGGCAGGTAGGGTATGGATGGAGGAGATGGACCCCTGAGGGTGTGGCCTTGGGGATTATAAATATTCCACCCCCTGCCACAATGCCCTGAGCTCCAGAGAGGGGACCCAGCCTAACATGGACTGAAACTTCAGAAACCTCCAGAACTGTCAGGCCCCAAATGACTCTTTCTTCCTCTAAGTTGTGGTCATAAGGTATTTGGGGTTGCAGCACTGAGAATGCTGACTGACACAGAGCTCCATCCTCCTCCCCAAGAGAAACACAGGCTGGCTTGGTGACAACCTTGGAGGAGGAGGGAGAGATGTGGGAACACCTGAGATCCTAGGGCAGCCAGACCCCACACCCCCCCAATATGCCCTGCTAGCAACAACTATGGAAGGTGGGCACGACTCCAGGAGTGGGCAACCTAATTCTGAATGCTGTGTCCCTGAACATGGGGACACCTGTCACAGGATGGAGATTAAATATTTCTATAGCGTAGGGGTCAGAAGTGAAGCTGGCCATAAAGAACAAAGATGTTTCGTGACAGAGCCCATGGGCCAGTCCCCATGGCTGTGATACTGGGGTTTCTTGGACCACAAGAAATTCATTGGACCACAAGTATTTCTTGCAAATACTTCTTCATCTATCTTTGGTCTCTAAGACATGAGTCACAGTAAAGATAGAGGCGAGATGCACTGGGGGAGCCGGATAGAAACGGGGGCTTGTTATGGTCTGGATACAGAGCGTCCCCTGGAAGAGGGCATGGAGTGGCAATGCCAAAATATTCAGAGGTGAAATAATTGAAGCATGAGGGTTCTAATCTCACCCGTGGATACACCCATTGATGGCTTAATGGATTTACTGGGTGGTAAGGTAGGCAAAGAGGATGTGGCTGTAGGAGGTGGGTCATGGGTGAGCGGGGTGACAAGCTTGTCCCCTTCCTGCCACATGGCCCTCCTCTCTTAACTCTGAGGGTCCGTGAGTCCCTGCCAGGACCCCAGCTCCACCTCCTTTCCTTCACACACTCGTCAGGCGACAGCTAGTCGGTGACAGAGCTGGATCTTGCGGCGGAGGAGCTCCGGGCTTCGTGGATGTGCGGGGCTGTCAGGAAACACTTCTTCTCCCCACCTACTAAGCTTTTAAAACGACTGAAGTGCCACCCTCCCTAATTACCCAATTCAGTGGCTCACACAATGAATCTGCCACTTGCTGAGTATTTCTGACATCCCTAATTCCCCAGGGGCCTCTCAGCGCTGACAGAGGCATCCGGGGTAATGGGGGGCGGGGCGGGAGAGCAGGGAGGTAATTGGAGAGAGCTGCTGTGTGTAGTGGAAGTGGCTCACTCTAGACTCCGTAGGCATCAGAGCTGGGATGGCCCCGGAGGTGGGCTATGCGACCCTCTCTTATCTGACAGGGCAGGAAACTGAGGCAGAGGGGCAGAGGTGACTGAACTCCGGCCCTTCTGGGATGGTAATCCAGGTATCCACGTGCCTGGCTTTCACCCCTTCCTGACTGTTTATTACAAGCATCCGGACGCTGTTAAAACTTGGGTGTAACAGTGAGCCCAGCAAAGCATGGTGCTCACAGTCTAGTGGGGGAAACAGGAAATTGGTCTGCCCGTCCAGTGGTAAGTTCTGCAAGGGAAACCTAACAGGGACACAGAGAGAGACGAAATCGGGGCTGTTTTGTAGGCAAGCTGGTGAGGACGGGCCTCAAGGGTAAGATGATGTCTGAAGTCCGTTTGAAGAAAATGGATAGAGCCTGGGGATGGGAGTCCTGGGTGTGCTGAGGATTCTCTCAAATCATGTGCAAGGGCCCTGGGGTGGGGATGTATTTGAACTATTCCAAAATTACCTGGAGGCGGACAGGACTGGAGCCAAATGGGCCAGGTGAAGGCAGCAAGACAAGACGAAGTTGGGGCGTCACGGGGCCAGATGCTAAGAATCCTGGGGGCTACTGTAAGGCCCTGGCTGTTATGTGCCATGAAATGCAAGCTGATGGGTTTGGGGTACTGGGGTGCTCTGACCTGGGATTTCTACACCCTCCGCAGTCTGTACCCAGACACCTTGGATATCAAATCCCTTTAGATCCCCATTTCTCATCCTTGGGGCCACCCACCTTGGGGACTAGACAGTTCTTTCTGGGGAGAGGGGCTGACCTATGTGTTGGAAGATGCTTAGCCACCTCCCTGGTGTCCACCCACTAGGTGCCAACAGCAGCAGCGTCTAGTGTCCCCAGCTGTGACAACCATAAACATTCCAGAGGCATGGTGAAATGCCCCCTGGGGGGGGTGTAGCTGTGAACCACTGTGCAAGGACATCATCAACTTCAGAAGGGAGGGAGCTGTCTAGTCCTGGAGTTTCTACCCCTGCTAAACATCAGCACTGTCAGGGCAGGTCTCTTTCCCGATGCAAATTCTAGGGTCCCCAGGGGACAGGCCCCAGCCTGTGAGCAGCAAATTCTAGGGTCCCCAGGGGACAGGCCCCAGCCTGTGAGCAGCCCCAGTGGCCTCACCCTATCCTTTCTTTAATCCCCATCTTTCCTGTTGACCCTCGCCTTGCTACTCCCCAGGGGGCCCCTGTGCTATTATATGACCACTTCTTTCACTTAAATATTAGTTCTAAAATGGGAAACTCAGGTGGGCGTGGTGGCACAAGCCTATAATCACAGTACTTGGAAGGCTGAGACAGGAGGATTGCAGGTTCAAGGTTAGCGAGACCCTGCTTCAAAATGAAAGATAAACAAGGGGGGGTGGCTCCGAGGTAGAATGGCCCTGGGTACAATCTCCAGGACCCTTCCCATCCCCCCCCAAAAATGGGAAACGCTATATAGGTAGTTCCCAAACAGATGTCAAAGATGTAGGAGCCACAGGGCCTCCTGCTGTGCAGGACATGGGTCCCCATCCCCAGTCCTGAAGGGCCCCCGAGGAGGCTGCTAGCTTGCAGACTGACTCCTCCCTTCTGAACCTCAACATCCCTTCCAGAAAAGGAAACCCCACTTGTGGAACAGAGAAGGTACTTATCAAAGGCAGGACCAGTGAAAACAGAAGGTGTTAAACTGTAGGGAGAGGGCCGCCCCACCACCAGTGCTAAAAGGGGACATTAGCAAGCATTTAGGAGGCGTTAAACACACATGCTAATTGCACCTTGGGAACAGAACCAGAGAACTGGGTGAGAGTCGCACCTGATCACTCTAGGATGTAATGCTGTTTAGTGCTGGGTCTCTGTCCCACCTGCTATCTTCACAAACGCCGGCCTAGAGCACCTTGTGGACCCCTCAGCTCTGGGAAACGATGCCCTAGTCCTGTTTCTTGCCTCTAATGTTCTGAGGACGCGGAGACTTCCGCACCACCAGCTGCCACTCCAGGACCAGGCTGAGTCCAGCCTCCTGCAGGGTCCTGAGACACAGGAGCCTCCAGGCTCCATCCAGCTGCCTGCGGCCGCCTCTAACTTCACCAGGACCTGGCCCGCCCGACTAGCAGATCGCTACCATCCATAGGATCCTACGGGAGGGAAGGGGTCAATTTGTAGCTGGCAATCACTTCGCCAGGGGAGATGCAAATGGTGGTGGGAGACATTAGAGGTTATTTAGCACCTGACCTTTCTGTCCAAGCTAAATAAACAGCATTGTTTACAACAACGCCTGGGATCAGTGTCCTGCCTTCCAGAGACAACCGCTGTTGGAGGAGGGGAGCCAAGGATCCTAGAGAGGCCTGTGGGCAGGGCTGCCTTCAGAGCCTCTTGATCAGAGTCCCCAGCACAGCAGCCCCCTAGGTGTGAAAACGTGAGCCAGGGCCTCAGACAGGGTGGGTTCAAATCCCAGCCGCACCCCTGGCCACCTATGTGTGTGGCCTGGGGTAGACCCTCACCTCCCTGCACCTTAATCCCTCCTCCTTGTGAAACTTAACTGAAAGAATGTAATGATGAGGGGACTTGATACATATAAAACAACTTCACATAGTAAATGTTCAATTAATTAGCAATTACGGTGTTAAACTCCTCAAGAGTCACTAATCACACATTGAATGAATGTTTCCTTTCTTGAGATAGAGAGAGGCAATAACAAAATAACAAATTTCTACACTGCGTGTGGTTGTCAAGAGGGTTACTTTAAATTCTGAGTGTAGCATTCTCAGAAAGATACATTTTACCTTCCTGCAACAAATGATATAGCTGGTGTTTGCCAGATCAGGAGAAAATCTATTTTTTTTTTTTTTTGCGGTACTGGGGATTGAACCCAGGGGCATTCTACCTCCAAGCTACATCCCCAGTCCTATATTTTATTCCTTATTTTGAAACAGGGTCTCACTAAGTTGCAGAGGGCCTCACTAAGTAGCTGAGGCTGGCCGCAAACCTGCGATCCCAGGAGAAACTCTTCTGAGCAGAAATGTGCTGATGTTCACTGTTACTCCAAGAGCAGGGCAGGGGCTCCTTAGAGCCCACCAAACTTTCACTGCCAACCATTTCTGCCCAAGAGAAAGTGGCTGTCCCTTCTAAAGCATGTTCCCAGCCAGGCGTAGAGGCACATGCTTTTAATCCCAGTACTTGGGAGGCTGAGACAGGACGATCGCAGGTTCGCGGCCAGACTCAGCTACTTAGTGAGACCTTGTTTCAAAATAAAGAATAAAAAAATAGGGCTGGGGGTGTAGCTCCGAGGTAGAATGCCCCTGGGTTCCATCCCCAGTACCACAAAAAAAAAAAAAAGCATGCTCCCAGCCAGGTGCATGAGCACATGCCTATAATCCCAGTACTTGGGAGGCTGAGACAGGAGGATCGTAGGTTCAAGGACAGCCTTGGAAATTTAGCAAGACCCTGTTTCATAATAAAAAGTAATAAAGTAGGGCTGGGGGTGTGGCTCAGAGGTAGAACCCCCCTAGGATTCATTCCCTAGTACCCTAAAGATTTTAAAAAGGGGTGTGTTTCAATTTGCGGTTAAACCATCTTAGATGACCCTTAAAAATGCGTAAGAGTGGGCTGGGAGTGTGGCTCAGTGGTGGAGTGTTTGCCTAGTATGTGGAGGCCCTGGGTTCAATCCCCTAGCACCACAATAACACACACACACACACACACACACACACACACACACACACACACAAACAAACACACACCACTGCAGAAACTTAGTAACATCCATAATAGTAACTTGTTAACTTAGTAACAAAGAATAGAGTGTGGGAAAGGAATCCCAGTAAATTTGTAGTAGAGAGAGCTGGCCCACACCATTTCAACCACATGTCCCAGAGTGAGAAGGGTACTTACAGCACTGTGCCATCCTGTCCAAATACCTCGAGCCCCAAGCTAATCAGGAGAAAACATCAGACAAGCCGGGCGTGGTGGTGCACACTTGTAATCCCAGTACTTGGGAAGCTGAGACCGGAGGATCTGGGTTCGCAGCCAGCCTCAGCTACTTAGTGAGGCCCTCTGCAACTTAGTGAGACCCTGTTTCAAAATAAAGAATAAAAAATAGGGCTGGGGGTGTGGCTCGGAGGTAGAATGCCCCTGGGTTCAATCCTCAGTACCGCAAAAAAAAGAAAAGAAAAGAAAAGAAAACATTAGACAAGCCCAGATGTGGCAGGGGTCCAGGACGCTGCTCCTTCTGGTTCTCCTCAAAATGGCCCAAAGAGACCAGGGAGTTGTGACAACTAGCCACCAGCTGCCACCCGGACTGGATTCTGGACTAGAACCCGGTCCTCAGTGGCCCTGGGGGAGCCCACGGGAAGTGTGGCGTTGAGTTAATAACACACAGCATTGGCCCCTGCCTGTCACCACGGATCACTGGGGGGCCGACATGGGGAGGCCTCTAGGGATGCACAGGAGCCCCCATGCTAAGGAGGCAATGTTTCTGTGCCCCCCCCATTATTCCCAAATCCAGTGCTCACTTTAAAAACTGACAGATGCATCCCCGTATTTGGGAGTCTGAAACAGGAGGATCGCAGGTTCGCGGCCAGCCTCAGCTACTTAGTGAGGCCTTCTGCAACTTAGTGAGACCCTGTTTCAAAATAAAGAATAAAAAAATAAAGCTGGGGCTGTAGCTCAGAGGTAGAATACCTCTGGGTTCAATCCCCAGTACCCCCCCCCCAAAAAAAAACTGACAGATGCTCAGGCGAGGAAAGAAGAGGCTCAGAAGATGGGCTGAGGCCAGCCCCGCAGTGTCTTCAGTGTCCCCAAAATCCACTTCAGAGTGGAAAGAAAGAGCAGCCCAGGACAGCTTGTCTATGCCTGGAATGGAGTCCAGAGATTTCTACTCTGTGCTTCTTGTTTTGGGTGGGGGAATTACTGGGGATGGAACTCAGAGGCATTCTACCTCTGAGCTACACCCCAAGCCCTTTTATTTATTTATTTATTTATTTATTTATTTACTTATTTATTGCAGTAGTGGGGATTGAACCCTGGGACATTCTACCTCCAAGCTACACCCCCAGCCCTATTTTTTATCCTTTACTTTGAAACCGGGTCTCACGAAGTGGCGGAGGCCTCACTAAGTAGCTGAGGCTGGCCGCGAACCAGGATCCTCCCGTCTCCGCCTCCCAAGTACTGGGATTACAAGTGTGCACCACCACGCCCGGCTTTATTTTTTTTTATTTTTTTATTTTATTTTATTTTATTTTTTTTTGCGGTACCGGGGATTGAACCCAGGGGCGTTCTACTTCCGCGCTACACCCCCGGCCCTATTTTTTAT
>PVJS01053136.1:0-13388 GCA_004027185.1 Glis glis | reverse complement strand
CTCCGGTCTCCGCCTCCCAAAGTACTGGGATTACAAGCATGTGCCACCACGCCCGGCCCTCAGCCCTATTTTTTATTCTTTATTTTGAAACAGGGTCTTACTAAGTTGCAGAGGGCCTCACTAAGTAACTGAGGTTGACCTCGAACCTGCGAATCCTCCTGTCTCAGCCTCCCAAGTACTGGGATTATAAACGTGTGTCACCACTCCCGGCTTCTTTTTATTTTTTATATTGAAACAGGGTCTCACTAGGTTGCTGAGAGTCTTGCTACATTGCTGAGGCTGTCCTGAATCCAGGAACCTGTGATACTCTTGTCTCAGTCTGTAATCCCAAGTAATGGGATTACAGGCTTGTGTCACAACGCCTGGCTTTAAAAATGTTTAGATGGCAATGTGAGTCAGGAGAGTATGTATTCTTGAAAATTTGTTTAACCACATTTTGGCTAATTGATTTTAAGCTAATCTGCTTCAGGGGTCTGATAGTAAATGCTGGGCCACTACGGTGCAAGGTTGTAGAAGATGACAAACTCACAAAGTACTTCTGTGATCACAATTTGGAATGCCCTTATTATGGTTTGGAGCTGAAATGGCTCCCCAAAGCTCATGTGTTAGACAATGGGGCAATATTCAGAGATGAAATGATTGGATCCAGATGCCTCTGACCTCTTCAGTGGATTAATCCATTTGGTGGATTAACAATTTGAATGAATTTACTAAAGGAAGGTGGGGCATGGCTGGAGGAAGTAGGCCACTGAGGGCTTGGCCTTGAGAACTGTATCTATCCCTGGCCTCTTCCTGTCTCCCTCGCCCTGAGCTGAGCAGCTCTCCTCCACCACACTCTGCAGCCATGATGTTTCTGCCTTGGAGCCAGTTGACCACGGACTGAGCCCCTAAAACCATGAACCAAAACAAACCTTTGCTCCTCTAAGTTGTTATTGTTAGGTATTTTGGTCACAGTGACACAAAGCCAGCTAACATACCCCTGTAACAAATCACTAGGTTGTTCAAACCACAGATCCCTTTCCTCCTTATTACTAAGTCACTCTTTTCTGCACTGCAGGAGAGACACTGCAGAGGTCTAATGTTGGTCTAATGAGGTCAAAGGCAAGGACTGCATGCTGAGTGGCACAAACAGTACCCTTCATGACTGTCTTTACCACATGTCTCCTCCTGAGCATCCAAGCACATCCTCCATGTTGCCTCCTCCGATGTCCTTTCACCGTATATGAAGAGTCTTATCTCTAGGATCATTGACAATGTCTTGTCATTTGTGGAGAATATGCTCAGCTTGAACAAGCACCTCATCCCTTTTCCTGCCCTTGTTATTCGTCTGCCCATCAGACAACTTCAATTTTTTTTTTTTTTTTGATGTGGAGGGAGAAGAGGTCTCCTGTCCAAATTCTCACCATCCCTCAGCTCAGCCGATGATGGAAGAGCCAGACCAGGGATGCTACTGTCCAGATGGACAGTGTGGGAGACTGAGGCAGAGTGAGAAAATAGTTCCTATTCATACCCATCCAACGTCTGCCCCATGATTGACTTTTTTTTTAGGGATGTAGAGGCTGTGAGGTGAGGTCATAGCAGCATGGCCCGAGGGCTGGTCTACCTGAGGACAAACTTTTCTTTATTTTTTTCTTGACAAAATTATTTTACTGTCATACATATTGGCTTTGTACATCAGTACTATAAGGAGTACACAGTTTTTCCAACAACAAACACATCAAGAATACTCTTGTAGAAAAGTAACACAGATATTTTCATAAAAATAAGACCAAGCCGGGCGTGGTGGCGCACGCTTGTAATCCCAGTACTTTGGGAGGCAGAGACGGGAGGATCCGGGTTCGCGGCCAGCCTCAGCTCTCTCTCTCTCCCTGTCTCTCTCTCTCTCTCTCTCTCTCTCTCTCCTTAGCGAGGCCCTCAGCAACTTCGTGAGATCCGGTTTCAAAATAAAGTATAAAAAATAGGGCCGGGGGCGTAGTGCGGAAGTAGAACGCCCCTGCGTTCAATCCCCGGTACGGCAAAAAAAAAAAAAAAAGACCAAAGAAATTCAAAGATTAAAGCATATTAAAATTTAGTTTATGTCTAAATTCATTTAAATAAGAGAACTATTTCATCATTAAAACTATCTTTTTCAGGTCTTTACATGCAACATTCATATAAAACACGAAAACTTAAAAGGCAAACATCCATCATTCAAATTATACTTTCCAATTTTTAATGTTCTACCTACATGTAGCACAAGAATTCACCATAAAATGTATTCAGTAGGTAATAATTTTATTTTTTTTAAATTTTTAATGTGCTTTTATTGGTGCATTGGAGTCTTACATCACAATGAATATCTATTCGATGTTAATACACATGCACACAGCTCTTAGTGTCCCCCTCGCCTCCCCTCACCCGTATGAAGTACCGAGAATGATGTTGGTATATTTTCACACGTACATATTGTTTATGATAGTAATTCCACTGATTCGCTTCTTTCTTGCCCTTTCCCTTCCCTTGTACCACTTCCGTTGCTCCTCTGAGGGTTCTCCATTATCAACCGGAGTCTCTTGTGTGTCCCCACTACTCCCTAGGTTGCACATACTAATGAAAACATATGGAGGACAAACTTTTCTAGTGTTGTTCATTAGGGAAAACTCAAGTCCTCTCCCAGAAAACTGAAGCCTGGAAGGTGGGTTGGACCTCGGACAACAGGAAAGGGAGCCTCTATCCAAGAGGCTCTTCCTTGCTCTCTCTTATGGATTCTGTGTCCTCAGGGGCTGAGCAATGGTGACCCCTGTTAAGGGAAGGCAAGCTGGGAGCAAGGCAGACAGGTGCTGTGGGGCTGATGGTGAATGAGAGATGCCTTTCCAGCTACATCACCAAGGTGTACCTGCCTGTATTTCCTTTTGGTTTCCCCAGCACTGAGGAAGGAAAGCCTAGTTTCTGTGAGAATTAAGGAGAGGGATGTGTCTATAGCTGCTGCTTGTCTCCATGCCTCCCCTCTCTCCACTCAGCCCAACATCCCTGGCCATAGGTGGCATGTATAATTAGGAGGAGATCACTGGGGCAGTTTTCAAAAATAAGGATTGAGGCTTGGAAGTCCCTCTTCTTTTCCATAATAAAAATTCTCCTCCCAATACTGATAGTGGACCATCCAGGCTTCCAGAGAAGCCAATCCTCATAGCTAACAATGCGGAATTCCAGACAGGAATGGACGCCAGGTGAACGGAGCATGGTACCTGAAGCATTAGCATCAAACCTGCAAAGGGGACGATTCAGATGCCAGTTCCCAGAGGGCTGATACTGGGGTACAGGGTCAGAGTGGACCCCACAGTTAGGCTGACTGACCGCTGGCTGCTGAGCTATGCATGGGTCTTTCCATTTCTCCAGTCATGGGAGGATATATTTAGTCTAGAGTTGCCCTGTCCAATATGGTAGCCTCTACCCTTGTGTGGCTATTTACATTTGATTTTTGTGTGGGCATGATACTGGGGACTGAACTCAGGGGCATTCTACCTCCAAGCTACATCCCCAGCCCTATTTTATTTTTAATTTTGAAACAGGGTCTTGCTAAGTTGCTGAGGCTGGCTGCAAAATTGTCATCCTCCTATCTCAGCCTCCCAAGTACTGGGGTTACAGGTGTGCACCACCACACCTGACTTTAATTTAATTTTTTTTGCGGTACTGGGGATTGAACCCAGGGGCATTCTACCTCTGAGCTACACCCCCAGCCCTATTTTTTATTCTTTATTTTGAAACAGGGTCTCACTAAGTTGTGGAGGGCCTCACTAAGTAGCTGAGGCTGGCCACGAACCCGCATCCTCCGGTTTCAGCCTCCCAAGTACTGGGATTACAAGTGTGCGCCACCATGCCTGGCTTGAGTTTAATTTTTAATAAACTAAACTTAAGAAAAACTTAAAGAAAAGTTCAAAATTCAGCTCCTCATTTTCACCAGCCACATTTCAAGAACTTGGTAGGCATATATGGTTAGCATATCGGCCACACAGGGAGAAAACAGTCCCATGACTATGAGAAGTTCAGCTGGGCAGTGCTGGGCACTGCTGGGCGGGGCTGGGCTCTGGCTGTAGCGAGGGGGTGATGGGAGTCAGTGCAGCAGGATTTTCCTGGCCCTTTCAATGAAGGAAAGTACAGTGACTATAGTCAGTCACCCAAGCTTTGTGGTGAAATAGAAGAGATAGCAACAGAGCTGCCCCCAACCCCTACTTCTGGAAAATGTTCACCTATGCTACCTTCTTTGTGCCAGGATTCCTGAAAGTCTTGTAGTCACTCCTTTAAAGCACTGTATCCAAAAGAAGGTCTTGTAAAAAAAAATACACGTGTGTCTTTAAACTGTTTGTACACTTTGATCCAGCAATTCTAATTTTTCTCTTTAGAGATGGCATCTTACTATGTTGCCCAAGCTGGCCTTGAACTCCTGGTTCCTGTGTTCACATGATTCTGAGTAGCAGGGACCACAGGTGAGTGCTACCACAGCCAGCTGATCCAATGATTCTACTTCTGGAAATCAATCCAAAGATGCCCAAAAATAGATCTGTAATAGGGACTTTCTGAATGCCATTATTACTTTTCTTGGGTCAAATTTCTTGGGGGTGTAATTTACATACAATAAAATCAATCCTAATGGGGAATAGAGCTGGATGAGTTCTGCCAAATGTATATGGTCATGAAACCACCGCCACAATAAAAATGTTTTCCATCAGTTCCAGAGCTCACCTTGTGCTACCCTTTGTTGTCAATCTCTCCTGCCAACCCCAGCTCCTGGCAACCACTGATCTGCCATCTAGTCAACTGGTCACCCTTTTCAGGAGTGTTATAGAAGTGGAATCCCAGTGTGCAACCATTTGTGTCTAGCTGTTTTCATTTAGCACAATGCTTTTGAGATGCACCCATGGTGTTGCATGTGTCAGCAGTTTGCTCTTTTTTATTGGTGAGTAGTATTCCGTTGTATTGTGCCACGGATTGTTTACCCACTTTCTCATTGATGGGTATTTGGGTTGTTTCTAGGGTTTGGCAATTAGGGATAAAATTTCTACAAACATTGATATACAGATCTTTTTATGGGCAGCAGGATATTATGTAAGAAGCAAAGCCCGGCATAGGTGAACACCTGTAATCCGAGTACTTTGGGAAGCTGAGACAGGAATATTGCAGATTCAAGGTCAGCCTCAGCAACTTAGTGACACCCTGTTTCTAAATAAGAAATAAAAAGGGCTGGAGGTATAGCTCAGAGATATAATGCCCCTGGCTTCAATCCCCAGGAGAGAGAGAGAGAGAGAGAGACAGAGAGAGAGAGAGAGAGAGAGAGAGAGAGGAAGAAGATGGAGGAGGAGGAAGAGGAGGAGGAAGAGGAGGAAAAGGAGAAAAGAAGCAAGCTTTCAGAAATAACTTAAGCACTTGAGGTACTATCTAATATTGATATCCCATATAATGGAGTGGTTAAATGTAGCCACCAAACTCATGTTTTAAAAGGCTACTTCAAAGCCAGGTGTGGTGGAACATGCTTGTAATCCCAGTACTTGGGAGGCTGAGACGGGAAGATCACAGGTTCGTGGCCAGCATCAGCTACTTAGTGAAGCCCTCCACAAGTTAGTGAGACCCTGTTTCAATGATAAAGAATAAAAAATAGGGCTGGGGGTGTAGCTTGGAGGTAGAATGACCCTGGGCTCAATCCCCAGTACAGCAAAAAATAAATAAATAAATACAAAATAAAAAATAAAAGACTACTCTACTTCTGGCATGGAACTATTTTACTTGTTTAGTATTAAGAAGTGGAAGCTGGGTGTGGTGGTGCACGCTTGTAATCCCAGTACTTGGGAGGCTGAGACAGGAGAATCGCAGGTTTGCGGCCAGCCTCAGCTACTTAGTGAGGCCCTCCACAACTTAGTGAGACCCTGTTTGAAAATAAAGAATAAAAAATAGGGCTGGGGTGTAGCCCGGAGATAGAGTGCCCCTGGGTTCAATCCCGGTACCGCCCCCCCCAAAAAAAAGAAGTGGAGGGGGGCTCAATGGCATATGCCTGTAATCCTGGTAACTCTGGAGGCTGAGGAAGGAGGATCGAAAGTTCAAGACCAGCCTGGGCAACTTAGTGAGACCCTATCTTTAAATAAAAAACAAATAAATAAAAAGGGCTGGGAATGCAGCTCAATGGTAGAGTACCCCAGTGCTGCTTTAAAAACATGGAGCACAGAACACTATGTGTTTAGGATGAACATTATCAATGATCATCTCTGGTTCATGGAGGATTTTTGTTTTTTCTTGTCCATTTCTTAGTTGGGCACTCTAAGCTTTCAGAAACCAGAAAAACACTCTGGTTCTGTATAATGAGATTTTCTGTAAAGAACCATGAGGCAGTATGGAAGGCAGGGATCTTGTCTCCCTAGGAGACTGGAATGAATGGGGACCATGACAGGTTGCTGGCCACTTGGAGGCTTCTGCCCACCCCTCCCTGCTCAGGGCTCTTATCATGCCTGTCAGTCAAACTCTTATTGGATGACTTCTACCTGTCAGACATGATCTATCTCCAGGCATATGGTTGCAAATAATACAAACTTGGCCCCTTCTTTCATGAAGCTAAGCATCTAATGCGATCTCAGTGTTTCTCTCCACTCTTCTGCTACAACCAGCTAAATTAATTCTCCCCCATGGCTTCTGCTTCCTCATGCATTTGCTTTCTTCCTGCTCTTTGAACATCCTCAGGTGAACATTCCCCCTCCCACTTCGCTCTCCGGTAGGTCTCACATCAAGCTCCCCAAGAGAGGGGATCCGACTGGCTCCGTGCACTGCAGTGCAACCAGGCAAGGCTTCATGCGAGCCCAGCTCATGGTTTGGCTGCCCCCAAGGCAGCTGTCACTCACTGGTCCATGCAGCCAGCCAGGGCCAGGGGCAGAGCTGCAGGGCACAGAGCATGGCAAACCATGGGTGAGGAGTCCCTAGGAGCAACTTAGAATGTGTTAGGCCTCAGAACATAGAAAACTGTTCCCCAATATAATTTGCAATCTATAAATTCTTTTCTTTTTTTTTTTTTTGGCGGTACCGGGGGTTGAACCCAGGGGTGTTTTACCTCCGTGCTACACCCCCGGCCCTATTTTTTTATCCTTTATTTTGAAACCGGGTCTCACAAAGCTGAAGAGGGCCTCACCAAGCAGAGAGAGAGAGAGAGAGAGAGAGAGAGAGAGAGAGAGGGAGAGAGAGCTGAGGCTGGCCGCGAACCCGGATCCTCCGGTCTCCGCCTCCCAAAGTACTGGGATTACAAGTGTGTGCCACCACGCCCGGCTTATAAATTCTTTATAATGGATTCTTGCTACCTTAAAATCAGAGGAGGGAGGAAGTGAGTAAAAAACAGTATTGTATAAGAACGAAATATGTTTCCTAAGAAGGATAGCAAACACTCTGGTATGTCCCAGCTGATTATACAAGCGGAGGGTAATTCATCCATGTTGACTAACTGCCAAGGAGCAGAGGGCGAGACTTGCAGAGAAGAGGAAGAGTGGGGCCTGAAGCACTGGGAACCCGGAGTAGGGCGGAGCGAGGGAGGAGGCTTGGAGCCTGTTATGGTTTGGGTCTGTAAAGTCCCCCTAAAGCTCCTATGTTAAGATTTGGTCCCCAATGTAGCAGTGTGCAGAGGTGGGGCTTTGGGGAAGTGATTGGATCCTGAGGGCTCAGTGGATTAACCCATTTGATGGATTAATAACTTGAAGGGACTAATGGGAGGTGGTAGAAACTGTAGGCAGGTGGGACATGGATGGAGGAAGTAGGTCACTGGGGCGGACCCTGGGGGACTGTATCTTGTCTCTGGCCTTTTCTCCACCATGTCCTTCCGCCATAATGTTCTGCCTCATCTCAGGCCCAGATCACTGGAGCCAGCCCACCATGGACTGAGACCTCTGAAACCAGGAGCTCAAATCAACCTTACCTTCTCCACGTGATTTGTGTCAGGTATTTTGGTCACAGCAACAAAAGGCTAACACAGAACATGAACTCATTTATGCTCTCTCCCTTTTTCACTATAAAATTATCATTTTATTGTGTTGCTATCTATGAATATAACATTTTAACATTTACTGAATATTTATAATTATTTTTACTTTTATTTTTTAAGGAAATTTTAAAAATATCCCAGTTTTATTGAGACATGATAAGTAAAAATTGTATATATTTAGGATGTACCATATGATGCTTTACATTGTGAAATAATCCACAATAAAGAAATTAGCTGCCGGGCTTGGTGGCGCCCGCTCATAATCCCAGTACTTGGGAGGCTGAGATAGGAGGATTGCAGGTTCGCGGTCAGCCTCAGCTACTCAGTGAGTCCCTCCACAATTTAGTGAGACCCTGTTTCAAAATAAAGAATAAAAAATAGGGCTGAGGGTGTAGCTCGGAGGTAGAATGCTCCTGGGTTCAATTCCCAGTACCGCAAAAAAAAAAAAAAAGAAAAAGAAATTAGCTTATTAGTGTATCCACCACCTCCTAAAGTTACCCTTTGTTGTTTTTTCGGGGGGGTTAAGAACACTTCTGCAGCATGTGACTATAGTCAATAACAATTTGTTGGCTATTTGAAATCTGTGGAGAGTAGATCTCAAGCACTCCTTCTTTCTTCTTTTTCCCGGAAGGTGATTTGAGCCCCAGGGAAGACATGGCCACACTGTCCTAATAGAGGCTGCCCCAGATTAGATTGACTACTTAAAAAAAAACCCCGATGGAGATTTATGTCTTATACCTCCCCTGTATATAAATGATCCTTTCACTTGAAAACTCCAACTATTTACCTAATTTTATTATTTTTCATTCTTATCAATGTCTAAACATAATTTCCCACAGTTGTAATCAATGAATTATGTATATTTGTTCCTTTTCCTTTTATTCATACATACTTTTCCACATAGTCCCTAATTTTATCATTTTAATGGCTCTCTCTCTCTCTCTCTCTCTCTCTCTCTCTCTCTTTCTTTCTTTCATACTGGGGATTGAACCCAGGGACATTCTACTTCCAAGCTACACCCTCAGTTCCCCCACCTTTTGTGGTATAGGGGATTGAACCCAGGGGCTTTGTACCTCTGAGCTACATTCCCAGCCCAATTTTATTTTTTTATTTTGAAACAGGGTCTCACTGAGGTGCTGAGGGACACGTTAGGTTGCTAAGGCTGGCCTCAAACCTATGATCCTCCTGTCTCAGCCTCCCAAGTACTGGGATTACAGGCGTGTGCCACCACACCGGCTTCTATGTTCTTTCAAATGAATGTATGACAGTACCTCAAAGGTTGGGCATTGGGATGTTTTGAAATCATTAAAATTTGGTCTTGTTCCTTTTTTGATCAGTGGTAACCATAGTCTTTTTCAAACTGTTTTGTTGTTGTTGTTGTTGTTGTTGTTGTTGTTTCCTATTACAAAACTAGAACATATTTGTTGTAAAAGTTTTAGAAAGCTACTTGCTGTGTTTATGACTTACCTGGGGCACAGTTAGAGACTCATTGTTTATTTTCCCAGATAATTGAGACTTTGCTCACAGCAGTTGGGATCTCTTTTCCCCTTGATTGTTGAATAATTCTAGGGGTCGAGAAAGCTGGATTCTTAATTTCAAATGCAAGATGGGAAGATGCTGGAGAGTCCAAGCAGCCTGCCAGGGGCCTGATCTTATTTGTGGTGGCTCTCTTACTAGCTTTAGTGTCATTGTAGAAAATTGCTTTGTATCTTAATGCACCAGATTCTCACACAAGTAATGGTGGTGCCTATACTCAGGCTGCCAAGGCTCCCCCCCCCAACACTCATAAACGTAGCCATTGCTTTCCAAAGAAGGTGCTAAGTCTGAAAGAGAGCCCGCCTGAACCCCATCCTGGGTGACTGTGAGTCTACCCCATAAACTACTGCATCGATTTGCTGAGTCACATCACCAGTCCTGACTTCTTTCCCAGTGAATCAGAACAAAATTGATTCATGTGGAATGTTCTAGTAACATTAATGCTTAAAAGGGAGTATTAGTGACCCCCAGGCAGATTTTCTTTCTCTCCCACTCCACAATGCAGAGTTCTATAGATCCCAAAACTCACCCTAAAGTTCACTACTTCCTACTTGTTCAGCTAGAGCTGGATAACGGACCCAATTCTAACCCATGAGACATTCATAAAGGTTTCCTCTGGAGATCTCTGGGGGAGTCTTCCTCCCTTCCTTCCTTCCTTCCTTCCTTCCTTCCTTCCTTCCTTCCTTCCTTCCTTCCTTCCTTCCTTCTTTTTCTTTTTCTTTGTGGTACTAGGGATCGAACCTAGGGACATTCTGCCTCTGAGCCATACCCCTAGCCCTATTTTTTAAAATTAATTATTATTATTTTTTTTGGAAACAGAGTCTCACTGAGTTGCAGAGGACCTAAGTTGCTGGGGCTGGCTGTAAACCTGCAATCCTCCTGTCTCAGCTTCCCAAGTACTGGGATTACAAGTGTGCACCACCATGCCCAGCAGAGTTTTTCTTTCTTGATAAAAATAGAAGATTTAATTTGTCTTTCTTTTCCCTTCTTCCTCCCTTAAATATATACATGATGTCTTGAGCTACAGTTGCCATTATGTGACCATAAAGTGATAGGCATGAGACAAAAGATTTTCAGAAAGCCATTAAACCCGTGTAAATAACCACCTACATCTGAATTCATTTTTATATTTAAACTCCTCTAAGTTGGGATTTCTGCTAATTGCAGCTAAACCCATTCCTAATTGATATTTTTGGTGTTAGAAGTAGGGTTGCAATAAGCAACTTATGGTGAAATCTTTGCATGTTATTATTTTATAGGATAAATGCACATAATAAAAATTAGGACATGTTATAGGCTAATTTTTGTTCCTACTACATTTACATGGTGAAGTCTTTCTTTTTATATTTAATTATTTATTTTTTTAATTTATTTTTTGTGGTGCTGGGGATCGAACCCAGGGATGTTCTACCTCTGAGCTACACCCCAGCCCTATTTTATATTATATTATATTATATTATATTTTATTTTATTTTATTTTATTTTATTTTATTGTAAACAGGGACTCACTAACTTGCTGAGGCTGGTCTTAAGCCTGCAATCCTCCTGTCTCAACCTCCCAAATACTGGGATTACAAGCATGCACCACCATGCCCAGCTTCATGTTGAAGTCTTAATGCCTAGTCTTTCAGAATGTATCCATATTTGGAGATAAATTCTTTAAAGAGGCGACTAAGTTAAAATGAAGTTGTTTTCAGGATGGCTTTAATACAGTATGGCTGATGTCTTTAAGAAGAGCAAAAGTAGACACAGGTATGCACACACAAAGAGAAAAGATTATGAGGAAACATACCAAGAAGGTGGCATCTACAAGTCAAGAAGAGATGCCTTGATCTCAGACCTCTGGCCTTCAGAACTGTGAAAACATGTGTCTTTTATTGAAAATATCAGTCTATGGTTACTCCTTTAATGGCAGCCCTAGCAAACTAGTACAGGGGACCAAAAGTATTTTTCCACATGTAAAATAAAAATGGTCATATTATAAAGTAGTTGGGTGGATTAAATTAGATGATGCATGTAAACTATTCAGATTGCTATCTAATGCTCAGTAATCACTCAGCAAATGATGGCTGTTAATCAGGAGGACCGACAATGGGATTTTCTGGATAGATTTCTCCTCTCTGCTTTCTCTCTCTCTTCCACTCTCATGACTAGAAGAGAAGGAGTTGGAGGTGATGGAAGTACAGGAAGTAATATAACCCTGAATTAACTTTTGGAAGAGTGTCATGCCGAAGAGGCACCTGGCCTACAGGACAAGAAATAACCCTTTGTTCAATTAAGTCATTGAGATTTCAGAATTTATCCTTAGGGCAGTTACCTTTGCTTACTCTAACACAGTCAAGTCTTCTCCTCCATTAAGGCATGACAGGGGCAATGCCATTGCTAACAACAGGTGACCAGAGTGGGGGCACGTGCAAATCAATGGATACATTTTAATCAGCTGGGAATCAATATGGTTTGGGGTCAAATGGGAAGAGGAGGCCATTCCTTTCTTAATATTGTGATGTGTACAATGCTTGATTTCCTTGATCCTTTCTTGACGGGGTCAAAGAGCAAGCTTGTAATCACCTGCAAAGGATGTATAGGAAGTGGGTTCAAAAATCTTTATATATTGATGTCTTCTAAGGCCTTGCCCAGAGATATTTGATTGGATTATTGACGTTGGTTTCACCTATCTGTATAAATATGTCTAGGAACACACATTCATAAAAGTGCCCACGCATGTGACACTACACTGAGGTAGGAAACAGAGCTACATTGGCATGGAGCAGGAAGGGGCTGATGGAAGCAGGAACTGGGTCAGACGTCTTTGCACTCCTGTCCTCCTTGAAGTCGTTCTGTGATAAGTGTAAACTTTCGGGGAAATACAAAAACAAACAGTTAGTGATGCACTCCTATAATAGAATATTATTCAATCTTAAAAAGGAAAGATACAGCCAGGCATGGTGGCCCATGCTAGTAATCCCAGTTTGGGAGCTGAGAAAGGAGGATTGTAGGTTTAAAACAGCCTCAGCAACTTAACAAGACCCTCAGCAACTTAGTGAGACCCTGTTTCAAAATAAAAAAAAATAGCTTGGGAATGTAGCTAGGAGGTAGAATGTTCCTGGCTTCAATCCCCAGTACCACAGGAAAAAAAAAAAAAAAAAGAAAAGGAAGATACTCTGAAACATGCTTTCGCATGAATGCATCTTAAAGACCTTGTGGTAAACAAAAGAATCCAATCACAAAAGGACAAATATTATATGATTTCACTTATCCAAGTTCCTAGAATAGTTAAATTCCTAAAGACAGAAAGTAGAATGGTGGCTGGCTGGAGAGAGGGAGGGAGGGACGGACAGACAGAGGGACGGAGGGATGGAGGGAGGGAGGGGATGTTCATGCTTAATGAGTACAGAATTTCAGATAGAGCAGATGAGAGAGTTCTGGGAGATGGATGGTGGTGATGGTTGCACAACAGTGCAATTGGACTTAATGTCACAGAAGTGTACACTTAAAATGGTTAAAATGATACATTTTATGTCATATATCTTTGATCACAGATAAAAATAGTTTTAAACCCAAAACATTTGCGCAGCCTCACTCATGTGGACAAAAGTGATCTGGAGGGTTAGAGGAACATGGTAAATGTTATTAGGATACAGAGAAATACAGTCCTGTCCTTGTGTGATTTGCAGTTTGATCAATACTATAATTGGGATCTTGAATGCTCCTCAAAGCCCATGTGTTGACGGTTGTGTCCACAGCCCTTAGGGCTACTGGGAGGTGGTAGAACCTTTAGGAGGTGAGGCCTAGTGAAAGGAAGGAAGGAGGGAAGGAAGGGAGGGGAGGGAGGGAGGGAGGGAAGGAAGGAAGGAAGGGAAGGAGGGAG
>PVJS01053135.1:0-13387 GCA_004027185.1 Glis glis | reverse complement strand
CCAAAAAAAAAAAAAAAAAAAGAATACCTTCTTAGCTAGGCATGGGGGCACACACTTGTAATCCCAGTACTTGGGAAGCTGAGACAGGAGGATCACAGGTTCACAGCCAGCCTCAGTTACTTAGTGAGGCCCTCCACAACTTAGTGAGACCCTGTTTCAAAATAAAGAATAAAAAATAGAGGTGGGGGTGTAGCTTGGAGGTAGAATGCCCCTGGGTTCAATCCCCAGTAACACACACACACACACACACAAAAGAATACCTTCTTGTTTATTAGTCTTTTTTTTTTTTTGGCACTGGGGATTGAACCTAGGGTGTTCTACCTCTGAGCTATACCCCAGCCCTTTTTATTTTTATTCTGAAACAGGGTCTTGCTAAATTACAGCGCACTGCCCTCAAACCTGCAATCCTCCTGTTTCAGCATCCCAAATACTGGGATTGCAAGGGTGCACCACTGCATTGGCTTCCCATATATTTTCTTATCCCTTTACAAATCCTATAATTTATATCCCCATATAGTCCATCTCCTTTTGGAGATGACGTTCTTAATATTCTGGCTCTTCACCTAGAGTAATCAGTGACAAGCAGTTGCACCTATTCTCTTTTGTGCATCTGGTATCACATTGGTAATAGCAAATAACGGTTTGCTAAGAAAAAAAATAATGGCTACACATATAGAAGCTCCAGCTTCCCATTCTTTTTGGTACTAGGGATTGAACCCAGGAACATTCTACCTCCAAGCTACACCCCCAGCCCTATTTTATGTTTTATTTTGAAACATGGTCTTGCTAAGTTGCTGAGACTGGCCTGGAACCTGCAATCCTCCTGTCTCAGCCTCCCAAGTACCGGGATAACAAGCGCATGCTACCATGCCCAGCCCCCACTTTTCTTTACTTTATTTGTCATGGCCAGGGAATGGGGAATTACTTCATGGGGGTAGGGGTTGATTTCTGTTAGAACACCCTTCAAAAGTTTCTTGATAGCCAGGTGTGGTGGTGCACGCTTGTAATCCCAGTACTTGGGAGGCTGAGACTGGAGGATCTGGGTTTGTGGCCAGCCTCAGCTACTTAGTGAGACCCTGTTTCAAAATAAAAGAATAAAAAATAGGGCTGGGGGTGTAGCTCAGAGGTAAAATGCCCCTGGGTTCAATCCCCAGTATCACACAAAAAAAAAAGTTCCTTGATTTACAGCTTCTTTGAAAATATATGACCAGAGCCGGGTGTGGTGGAGCACACTTGTAATCCCAATACTTGGGAGGCTGAGACAGGAGGATCTGGGTTCGTGGCCAACCTCAGCTACTTAGTGAGGTCCTCCGCAACTTAGTGAGACCCTGTTTCAAACTAAAGAATAAAAAATAGGGCTGGGGGTGTAGCTCGGAGGTAGAATCACCTGGGTTCAATCTCCAGCACCGCAAAAAAAAAAAAAAAAAAAGAAAATATATGACCGGGTGTGGTGGTGCATGCTTATAATCCCAGTACTTGGGAGGTTGAAATAGGAGGATCACAGATTCAAGGCCAGCCTCAGCTATTTAGCAAAAACCTCAGAAATTTAGTGACAACCTGTTTCAGGATTAAAAAATAAAAAGGTCTTGAGGTATAGCTCTGAGGTAGAACGCCCCTGGGTTCAATCCCCAGTACCAAATAAATAAATAAAAATTAAAAGGGCTGGGGGTGTAGCTCAGAGATAAAATGCCCTTAGGCTCAATCCCCAGTACCAAAGGAAAAGAAAAAAAGGAAGAGAAAGAAAAAAGAAAAGTGTGAGAGGTAAGGAGGGAAAAATGAGTACAAATGTAGATGGGTACATAGGCTCTAACAAATACCTGAGAAAATAACTCATAAAGAGAAAAGGCTTGCCAGGCATGGTGGCGCACACTTGTAATCCCAGTACTTGGGAGGCTGAGACTGGAGGATCACAGGTTCGCAGCCAGCCTCAGCTACTTAGTGTGGCCCTCCACAACCTAGTGAGACCCTGTTTCAAAATAAAGAATAAAAATTAGGACTGGGGGTGTAGCTCAGAGGTAGAATGCCCCTGGGTTCAATCCTCAGTTCTGCAAAAAAAAAAAAAAGAGAAAAGGCTTATTTTGGCTCAGGGTTTTGGAGGTTCAGTCTATGAGCAGGCTGACCCATTGCTGTAAGTCCTCTGGTGGGGGTGCCTGATGGCACTGGCAGGGAGCATATGGGAGAGCAAAGCCATGGGCATCATGGATGGAAAGAAAGAAAAGGGAAGGGACCGACAGAGTTCCCACAATCCCCTTCAGGGGCATGCCCCCAAGAACCTAAAGTCCTCTCACTAGGCCACACCTCTTAAAGGTTTCACAGCCTCCAAATGGTGCCACTCTGGGGACCATGCCCTTAATACATAGATCTCTAGGGCACATTTAAGATCCAAACTGTAGCAGTGGTGGATAGAAAGAAGAGGGAGGGAGCTTCTCCCTGAGGGCCTTTGTTTTCTTCATGGAGTGGCAGACAATGTCACCCAAGGTGAGGGGACAAGAATGGAAAGGGGGGCTTAAGGAAATAACTGAAAGCTTGTGGAAGGAGAAGCGAAGCTGACTGTGTCATGTAGGAGAACCACTGAGCAGCATTGGCAGACCATCTGTGAAAAGCAGTAACATAGCTGTGAAGACTTCTCTTTGCCCATTTAGCTAACCCGGACTACTCACTCTTATCTCCTTGCAATAGAAATTTCCATTTGGTCACAACTTTATTTTTACTTAACTACTGTGAAAGCACTCATCTTTCTGCAGTCCAATATTCTCCTTGGATTTTTTTGTGGATTCCATATCTTAAGCTCAGAAAACATTGTTGAGCACATTTTTTAGCATCAACTGTGTAGCTGGTTGCTAAGGCGCTAAATGCAATATAGTCTTCTCTTAAGGAACTTAGTGATAGGGAATAGGAGAGGGGTTGCAGAGGAATCTAAATGATGCGTAATAGTACTAATGGCAGGCCATGCAAAGTGCATTAAGGAAGCATAAATCGTTATTTGCAGATTCAGAGGTCACAGCCCAGTTGAGAATACTATCAGGGTCTCAAACAGCCCATCTCTGTAGAACACAGGGTTCTTTTATGATCATGAAGAACCACCCACAAGGTAGGGGTGACTGGAAAGTTCAGAGCCACTCCATTATAAAGAGTGGTATTGATCCCTAAGCATTTTAGAGCTAACTCGCCTCACCTTCTGCCTCATCCAGCTGAGATGCTTTATTGCTTTCTTGTACCTTCAGCTGTTGGAAGAGCAGCTCAGCCTTCTGACTCCTCACCTGCTGTCAGTTGACACTGCCTGACTGCTGCTTTCTTGATAGTGTTTCACTCTAAACTGTCTGTTCTTGTTCCTGCATTACATCTGATGACTCTTAAACAATCTCATCCAACCCCAGCCATCGATTTTCTGGTCCTAAACTCAGAGCCATTTAATCAAGCAGCAGTTTCTATCAGCAATTCCTTTGCCAGAAAACCTCTTATCCCATCAGCCTACTTACAGTCTCTACATTTAACCTCATGCCAGTCAGCCACATCCTCACTACACCAAGCCTCAAGCTTAGAGTAACCAGAGTCCTGCACACTTCATGGAACAAGCACAATTTGAATTGACTTGTACCTGTAGTCTCCCAGAGCTAAAGCTATTATACTATATCACAGTTTATTTTGATCAAGTATAACCTGTTAATTTATACTCAGTTCCTTTTATTGATGATTTCTAGGCCAGGTTTTCTTCTGCACCAGTTGAGGTTATCAAGTTAATTTCTTTTCTTGCATTCTACTAGTATAATTTATTACTGATTATTTATGTTAAACTGCACTTGTATTCCTGGGATAAATTCTACACAATCATGATGTAGATACCTTTTAATATGCTGCTAGATTCAATTTGCTAGTATTTAGTGGAGGATTTTTGCAACTGGGATTTTGAAGGACTCACCATTAGGGTCATTAAGAAATTCACTTCTAGCCGGTGTGGTGGTGCACGCTTATAATCCCAGTACTTGGGAGGCTGAGACAGGAAGATCACAGGTTCAAGGATAGCCTCAGCAACTTAGTGAGGCTCTCCATAACTTAGTGAGACCCTGTTTCAAAATAAAAGAATAAAATAGGGCTGGGAGTATATCTCAGAGGCAGAATGCCCCTGGGTTGCATCTCCAGTGCCACACACACAAAAAAGAAGCCTAAACTAGGTGTTAATGAGGTAGATAGTAGCTCTAAACCCCACCCCCACTGCACAGTTTAGGAGCAAGCCTGTACTTGTTTAGAATACACACCTACTCCATCCCCTGCCACACTCCACAGACAGGTTGCTGTGTAATTGCAAATATTGCTATATATAGCCCATGTCGTGAAACCTGAATAGGTGTTTTATTAATTCAGCTTTCAGGCAGACCCAAAAAAACCCATCGGGGGACACATTCTGGCTCATGCTTCAACAACAAGAATAAGCTTGCGAAAGGGAAGAGGAGAACTGAGAATTGCCAAGATTTATGACAGGTAAATATTTTCTTATTCTTCATCAAATTCTTGTGCATACGGTTTTAAATAGAATTGCTGCTCCTGAGAGGCTATAATTATTCCACCGGCAGATGCTACATGTTTGACTTTCCTTCTCAAAAATTATTCAGTTGATTGGGAAGTCCCTACTGTGTGCTAGATCCTAGGGACGCACAGATTCTATCGACACATATACTTGGTCCCTGATCTTTCAAAGCACACAGTGAAGCTAGATAATGAAATCACATCAATTCTAATTAAAGAGTGGTAGGTGCCAGGGAAGTACAGAAAATGGGAATATACTCTCCTTTCTTTTTGCCATTTGCTTTTCAGGTTTCAGTTTAGATATTACTTTCTTAGAGAACCTTTCCTAATCCTTACAGTACAGGCCATTTGAATATGATGTCCTATATTCTTCCACAGTACTTTACTTGTTTAATAAAGAATTATAAATGTAATTACTTTTTATTTTTTACTTTATTTATTTATTTATTGTGGTACTGGGGATTGAACCCAGGGGCATTCTACCTCCGAGCTACACCCCCCAGCCCTATATTTTATTCTTTATGTTTGAAATAGGGTCTCACTAAGTTGCAGAGGGCCTCACTAAGTAGCTGAGGCTGACCGCGAACCCGGATCTTCTGGTCTCAGCCTCCCAAGTACTGGGATTACAAGCGTGCGCCACCATGCCCGGCTTAAATGTAATTAATTTTTTACATGGAAACCTACAAGATGTCAGCTGTGCTAGGTTCTTGGGATAAAGCAGTGACCATAACGAAAAGCCAAGTCCCTGCCCTCAGGGAGTTTACATTCATTCCATTGGCAATGATTTGTCTAACGTGTGTCTCCCTCGCTGGACAGTAACCCTGAGGGGAGAAACGCTATTTGCTTGCTCATAACTGGATCCCCAGCGCCTGGGTCATAATATAAATGCAATATTTGTGACTAACTGATTAACCAACCCAGGCAACAAGACACAGGCTTGCAATAACTCTTTACCCTAGGAAGGGAAAAGCAACCCAAAAGAAACCAGATGAAATGAGCTCTTAGTCTGGTTTTTACTGTGAATTACACCATTTAGAATGTACTGACATTAAATAAATATTAGTCAGTTCCCTCATCTATCTAAAATACTTTACACTGGGCGTGGTGGCACACACTTGTAATACCAGTACTTGGGAGGCTGAGACAGAAGGATTGCAGGTTTGAGGATAGCCTCAGCAACATAGTGAGACTTTCAGCAACCTAGCAAGACCCTGTTTCAAAACAAAATTAAAAAAAAAATGGCTGAGGCGGGCGTGGTGGCACACCCTTGTAATCCCAGTACTTTGGGAGGCGGAGACCCGGAGGATCCAGGTTTAAGGCCAGCCTCAGCTCTCTCTCTCTCTCCCCGTCTCCCTCTCTCTCTCTCTCTCTCTCTCTCTCTCTCTCTACCTAGTGAGGCCCTCCGCAACTTCGTGAGACCCGGTTTCAAAATAAAGTATAAAAAAACAGGGCCGGGGGTGTAGCGCGGAGGTAGAACGCCCCTGCGTTCAATCCCCGGTACCACAAAAAAAAAAAAAGGCTGGGGGTGTAGACCAGAGGTAGAATGCCCCTGGCTTCAATCCCCAGAACCATCAAACAAAAAGATACTATACATTCAGACCCTTTTGCCTTTTATCACCTGTCCCTGTAGAAATTCCTAATCCATAGATGCTGTTTTATGGTGTATCAGCCATAAATAAAAGAGTTAATAAATGGCAGCTAACCAGTCACCATAACTTGGATGTAATAACAGAACAAAGTAGCAGCAGATCCTTTTTCTCATGCAAAGTAGTCTTCAAATTTCTATATACGGAAGCCGCGCGTCGTGGTGCATGCTTGTAATCCCAGTACTTTGGGAGGCGGAGACCCAAGGATCCGGATTCGCGGCCAGCCTCAGCTCTCTCGCTCCGCCCCCCCTCTCCTTAGTGAGGCCCTCCGCAACTTCGTGAGACCCGGTTTTGAAATAAAGTATAAAAAATAGGGCCGGGGGTGTAGCACGGAGGTAGAACGCCCCTGCGTTCAATCCCCAGTACCTAAAAAAAAAAAATTTCTATTTACGGCCTAGCCTTTAATCAAGTTTTGATTGGTTGTTTTCTGTTTTTGTTTTATGGTTCTGGGGATTAAACCCAGGTCCCCACACATGCTAGACAAGCACTCTACCACTGAGCTACATCCCCGGCCAAGTTATAAATATTCATCTCCAATAGTTTGCAGAATTTCTCTAAATGAATGTCCCATAGGAACCTCAAACTCAATATATCTGAACCTAATTTCTTATTCTTTTTCTTGTACATAAAACAAGCTCTTTCACACACCCATATTTTGGTTCTGAGGGTTGAACCCAGGGGCATTCTACCTATGAGCTACACCCCCAGAACTATTTTGTGTGTGTGTGTGTGTGGTACTGGGAATTGAACCCAGGGGCATTCTACCTCCGAGCTACACCTCCAGCCCAATTTTTTATTCTTTATTTTGAAGCAGGGTCTCACTAAGTTGCAGAGGGCCTCACTAAGTAGCTGAGACTGGCTGCGAACCTGGATCCTCCTGTCTCAACCTCCCAAGTACTGGGATTACAAGCGTGTGCCACCACACCCGGCTCCCCCCAGACCTATTTTATTTTTTATTTTGAAACAGGGTCTCACTAGGTTGCTGAGGGTCTCACTAGTTTGCTGAGATGACCTCTAACCTGTGATCCTCCTGTCTCAGTCTCCCAAGTACTGGGATTACAGGCATACACCACCATATCCAGCTATCCCACCCCTTTTTTTCTTGCTATTACCTCTACCTGGAATACTCCCATTTCTGTCTCTTCAAAGGCTTCTTTAATTGTTATCTATGAAGCCTTTCTTAATCAATGTAGCCAGGCATAAGGTCTCCCTTCTTTAAAGTTGTATGACATTGATAGTGACGCAATGAAACATAGCTTACTTTGAATTATAGTATAGATATTTGCATATTTTTCACATGTTCATAGCTCACCTATTAAGACTTACTGAGAATAAGGACTCTGTCTCATTTCTGTACAATCTGTACAGTCTAGGATATGATAAATATAATTTTCAAATAATTAAAAACTCGACTTTCTTGCAAATAAATATAAAATGAGCATGTATCAAAGATTTTATTCAAACTCATTTAATGAAAAAGCATTAGGATTTGAGTTGTATGTAGTCTGTCAGAAGAATGCTGAAATAAATTAAATTTGCTATATGCAAAACTGATTAATATCCTACCAGGCAAGGAAATGTAACATTAAAAGTTATCTATTGCTGCCGGGCGTGGTGGCGCACACTTGTAATCCCAGTACTTGGGAGGCTGAGACCGGAGGATCCTGGTTCGCGGCCAGCCTCAGCTACTTAGTGAGGCCCTCAGCAACTTTGTGAGACCCTGTTTCAAAATAAAGAATAAAAATAGGATTGGGGGTGTAGCTCGGAGGTAGAATGTCCCTGGGTTCAATCCCCAGTTCCGCAAAAAAAAAAAAAAATTGAATAAAGGGTGGGGTGGGGGAAGCTGGTCATGGTGGCGCATGCCTGTAATCCCAGTACTTGGGAGGCTGAAACAAAGGGAATGCAGATTCGAGGCCAGCCTCAGCAACATAGCAACACTTTTAGCAACATAGCAAGACCCTATTTAAAAACAAAAAATAAAAAGGGCTGGGAGTGTAGCTCGGAGGTAGAATGCCCCTAGTTGAATCCCCAATACCACAAAAAGGGGGGGCAGGGATGTAGCTTAGTGATAGAGTACCATTGGATTCATTCCCCAGTAATGCAAAAAAAAAAAATAGTACCATACATATGTAGTCAAATAAGGAATGATGAATTGAATTTTTTTTTTTTTTTGCGGTACTGGGGATTGAACCCAGGGGCATTCTACCTCTGAGCTACACCTCCAGCCCTATTTTTTATTCTTTATTTTTTAAACAGGTTCTAACTAAGTTGCGGAGGGTCTCACTAAGTAGCTGAGGCTGGCCGCGAACTGAATTATAAATCGATTAAAAATAAGTCAATATCCATAAGACAATATTCAATGGCATTACACCTCACATAATTTACATTTCTATGGACAATAATAATGTGCATTACTTATAGTTAGCTACAGCTTACAGAGTTGTGGAATAGATTAAAGAACATGGATGACACAGAGTCTTCATAGAATAGGAGAACTAGAAGGATGGGCTAGACCACCTATTTTTCCATTGGAGCTACTCAGTAATCTTTTAGTTCATCTCAAAGTCTTTTACAGTTTTCTCCCCTACATTAGTCTAGTCAGTATAAATGTGCATACCCCCATAGAATCAAATAGGCCCCTCAGGATCTGCTGCACAATTCCTGACACTAACTGCAAGAACACCCAGTTGTCCCTTTTGCCTATTTCCAAGTTTGGGGTAATTTTTTTTTTATGTTCAGAGCCTTACATATAGAAGTTGCTTGGCAAATGTTTGTGAGAGTTAATAATACTTGTAGGTAAATTCTGTGTAGGTAAATTTAGCTGTACCAACTCCGAGATGTCTCTGGAGACTCAGACTGATGGGAGCACGATGCCTGTGACATGATTACAGTATTTATAGAAATAGAGCTTTTTATAAACTTCTGTTCCCTTGTATTCTGCTAGCCCCGAGATGCCTGAAAATGAAGCCACCTTCGCAATAACTGCTGGAGGAATCGGGGATGCCAAGGAGTAGGTGGTGAATTGATGCAAATTGCTTCTCAGTGCTTATTAGGAGCTGAAGAAATGGAAAAGCAGTCTTGCATTTCAGATCTTGAAATAAGAGTTTGTTTTTTTCATATGTTATTAAAGGAAAGTCAGCAAGAGAGAGTTAAGTCTTATATTTATCTCAAAAGCTCCTGAAATATAGCTATACATTCATATTCATGTCAGCTCAAGAATATACATATATATTCCTGAATTGCTTATACAGCATTTGGGGAAGGGGAACCTGATTTCCTCACTCTTGCTTTTCAAAGTGAGCCAGTAAGCAAACTGAGGGTCTAGGAGCTCAGAAGTGGCCTATCTCCTACAAACTTCCCCTCCACTATTTTCCCAGGGCACAGTTCCACTGACTTAACAGAGCTGGATGATTTCCACAGGAGGGAGACATTTAAGCAGGGAATGTTTATAGGACACCAAAAAAGTTATTTTATTTACATTATCAAACTCTACATTCACCTTTATAGCAACAGAAAAGAAACATTAAATTAAGCAAAATTTTAAGTCTTTTGTCTTTTGACAAGTTGAAATTACTTCTAAAAAATATATTTCTTATGTATACATATTATCCTGGAAAGTAATTAGAAAATTTACAATTGGGGGTAATAGAGGTAGCATGATTTTTATATTTTAAGTTTGGGGTGGAGAATTCAACATTTTTTTAAATATCAAAGTTAATTTAAATGTAAAATTTCTGAATAGTAATCTTAGAAATGTGTAAGAGACTATTGTTTCTAATTGTTAAAAATAAAATCTATCTTTCAAAATGTATGTATGATGAAAATATTTAAAAATTAAAATACTAATGATATATACAGTGACAACCTTTATAGACTTGAGAAAGATTTAATTTTCATGTTACATTAACTTATATGAAATTCAAGTATTAAAAGTACTTTCTGTTACAAAAGATATCTGATTATCCATTAAGTCATTTGCCCACTAGTTGTTACTGAAAGTTAAGTACTGAGGAATATACAGAGAAAGTGTGGTCCCTGCTTCAAAGAATGTGTACACTAAATAAGAGAAAAGAGAACAGGGCTTGGTGGCGCATACTTGTAATCCCAGTACTTGAGAGGCTGAGACAGGAGGATCACAGGTTTGAGGACAGTCTCAGCAAGTAGGGAGACTCTCATCAACCTAGCGAGACCCTGTTTCCAAATAAGAAATAAAATCAGACTGGGAGTGTAGCTCAAAGGTAGAATGCCCCTGGGTTCAATCTCCAGTAACACACGCACACACACACACCTAAATAAATAAATGAGAGAAAAGACTACTATTTGTGAAAATGAGAGCAAGTTATTATATAATTTTACAATAGTGTGGTCTTGGATTGACCTGTAAAGGAAAAGTAGGAGTCCTTTTGGGAGAGGAAAGGTAAGCAGAGAACCAGCACGTGCCAAGGTACAGAGGCTGGAAACAGGAGACCAGCCTGACAAGCAGATACTGCTCAGTGTGTGGGAAAGCAGAGCTTTTTTTTTAAACCACAGAAGCTGCTTCTCTGAATAGAGATAAAATCATGTAGGAGCAGATTTTCTGTGTTCTGCAAAATCATTTCAATGGATTCTTCTAGTATGTACATATTAAGGCAGGTTTTTATACCAGGGAAGGAAAGGTTTTGGAACTTGATACCTTGTGTGTATTTTTAATTTTCTGCATATTATGATTTTTTTTGTGTGTGTGTGGTACTGGGAATTGAACCCAGAGGCATTCTACCTCCGAGCTACATCCCCAGACCAATTTTATTTCTTATTTGGAAACAGGGTCTCACTAGGTTGCTGAGAGCCTCACTAAATTGCTGAGGCTGTCCTCGAACCTGTGATCCTCCAGTCTCAGGCTACCAAGTACTGGGATTACAAGAGTGCCCCACCACGCCCGGCTGTATTATGATATTTTGACATCTCAAAAAGTCTTTCTGGCTGAGGAGAAACTACTCTTCTTGGAGCTAGCCAATTCTTAGAGATAGGAAACCTGCCTTTGATACAAACCAACCTGCATGCAGACCTCCTCTTTCAGTCCCTTCACCTCAGGAGACACTATTCCCCTGCCTTAAGCATCCCAGGCAACTGGGGACCACCCCTGCAACTCAGCACCCAAGGGAATTATTCCAACTGACCAGCCTGAACTGGTTACCCAACCCTGTCCTGCCCCACCTTGCCTTTCCCTCAGAAACTTCAGTAAAGGCCATGGCCCACGATCTCCCCATTCCAGTCTTCTGCCTCCTGATTACCCTGGTGTTGTCCCCTGTGACCCTGCATGGTGTGTAGTGACCCCCTCTCTAGGATCTATAAGTATAATACGCTTTCCTCTTCTGCAAGCCTTTCCTATGTTTCTTCCTTTGGCACACCTAACTGACCATCCTATGAATACAAAATTTGAACAATCTTAGTAACACCCTTGATAAAAACTGAGCATTTCCTAGAGACACCCTGGTAGACTGCCCTGGAGAGGGGTAGGCCAGTTTGCATGGGTGCCCAGAGCCCTTTGATGGGGAAGGAAACAAAACTCTCTTGATTTGAAAATCAGAAAGCATTTCTTTTTTTTTTATATTTTATTTTGAAACCAGGTCTCACAAAGTTGCGGAGGCCCTCACTAAGTAGAGAGAGAGAGAGAGAGAGCGAGCTGAGGCTGGCCACGAACCCAGATCCTTCAGTCTCCGCCTCCCAAAGTACTAGGATTACAAGCGTGCGCCACCACGCCCAGCCAGAAAGCATTTCTGATTTAAACTGAGTACCCCTGACTGAGACAAATTTACCAAGAGCTGGGCAGTAGTGTTAGAAACCAAGGTTCAACACAAAGGCCTGTAGTTCCGTGGGGAGGGCTGCTTTCAACATAGTGAGAAACCTGTCTGGGTCCAGCCACCTGACCTGTCCTGCTACGGAGGGCAGTGGCTGAGCATGGGATTGTGAACTAAAAAGCCGCAATGTCGGGCCTAACACTGGGCGAGCGCTGCGGATTGTGCAGGTGTCCAGCCCAGCAAGAGCATCCCCAGTGCCCATGGAGCTTTTCTAGGCCAGGGTTCATATTGTCAACTACGACCAAAGCCTGCTTTTCCAGTCCTCCCTCTCCACCTGAATGTAGGAAGAGGTTTGGCCCCTTAATATTCGGGGGGGGGGAGGCAAGAGTGAGGTGCTCAAAAAGAGAATTTATTGGTTGAGGTTGTTTTGGTTGCAAGCCACAGAAACTCAAGCTAGCACGTGCAAGACTAATTCATTTGTTCAAGAAACTGAAAAGCATGTTATGTACATCCATGAATGTATCACTGTGAATCTCACTGTCATGCATGGGGAGGAAGGAAGGGACAGAAAGGAGAGATATCAGGAAGGAAACAGACCAAATAATGTATGTGCATATATAAATGCATCACTGTATAAATTGTACACACTAATGCACCAATAAAAAAATATTTAAAAAGAAGACAGGCATGGTGGCTCATGCCTGTTATCCCAGAACTTGGGAGGCGGAGACAGGAGGAGGATCACAGGTTTGAGGACATCCTTAGCAATTTAGCAAGATCCTTAGTAATTTACTGAGACCCTGTTTCAAAATTTAAAAATACATAAAATAGGGTTGGGGGTGTAGCTCAGAAGTAGAACACCCCGAGGTTCAATCCCCAGTAACACACATACACACACACAGGCTTAAAAGACATAATCTGAACTCAGTACTGATTAGAGTCAGAAACATGACAAGAATCTGGGGGAAACATAATGCCTTTATTTAGAAAATGAAGAGGTTAACCAGGGAGGCTGAGACAGGGGGATCATGGGTGCTCAGCCAGCCTCAGCAACTTAATGAGGCCCTCTGCAACTTAGTGAGATCCTATTTCAAAATAAAGAATAAAATAGGCCAGGCATGCTAGTGCATGCTTATAATCCCAGTAGCTGGGAGGCTAAGACAGGAGGATGGCGGGTTTGAGGACAGCCTCAGCAAGTAGTGAGATTCTCATCAACCTATCAAGACCCTGTTTCAAAAAAAGAAAAATAGGGCTGGGAGTGTAGCTCAGAGGTAGAATGCCCCTGGGTTCCATCCCCAGTATCAAAAAAATAAAAGAAAATGAAGAGGTTGAAATAGATGATTTCTACCATCCCTTTCTTATTTTTCTGTTTTGTTTTTTTTTTTTTTTTTGCGGTACTGGGGATTGAATCCAGAGGCATTCTACCTCTGAGCTACACCC
>PVJS01053134.1:0-13386 GCA_004027185.1 Glis glis | reverse complement strand
TGTGTGTGTGTGTATCTTGTGGTACTGGGGATTGAACCCAGGGATGTTCTTCCTCTGAACTACACCCCAGCCCCATTTTATTTTTTATTTTGAAACAGGATCTAAGTTACCACATGCTGGCCTTGAATCTGAGATCCTCCTGGAACCTGCGATCCTCCTGTCTCAGCCTTCCAAGTACTAGGATTACAGGCATGTGCCATCATGCCCAATCCATTACTCAATCCATGTTTTATAAAAGAAAATTCATAAACCATTTAGTTTAAACTTAGCCCCAATAAAGGAGTCCTTGGCAAAACACCCTAGAAAGACTATCCATCCAGCCCTTGCATAAGCACAGCAACACAACATTTACTACTTAGTGCAAGGGACTAATTTATTCCCTCATTAGATAGCACTGTCACCAAGCTCCCTTCCAAGAAGCGGCAGTGGTGGCAGCAGTCACCATGACTCTTTCTCTATGCACTGGCCCTGTGCACCCTTCCTGGCACTTTTCACAGCTAGAAGCTGGCAAGGCCAGGATTGGCACCCAGGCTGCTTGCCCCCAGCCCCCCTCCCTTCACCACCAACTACTCCACTCCTGGACCCTGTGCTGCCCTCTGGGCATGAAAGAAGACGCCCCTTTCTTCTACGTGTTAGAATTCATCTCCTCACTTCCTGCTCCAGTCTCTCCCACGACACTCCACTCTCCTACCAGACTCCAGCCCTGGTCCCAGCCTGTGGCAGAAGCCACGTGCCCTCTGTTCACTCTACCTGCTCAGCTCTTACCTCCATCTCACCCTCAAAGCAATGCTCTTGCTCTGCTTGGTCTTTGCTTGCGCAGTTACTGCACTGTTCCTCTGCCCACCCAGATCTTTCCAGAGCCCATTCAAATATGGCCTCCTGAGCAGTCAGACTTCACACACCCACAAGGAGTTCCCCTTTCAATCTGGCACTTTATGTTCCCCCCTGTGGTACTGGGGATTGAACCCAGGTTTTTGCACTTGCTAGGCAAGGCTCAGCCACTAGCCACATCCCCAGCCCTTAATCCGGCACTTTTTAATGTCACTTACCTGTTTCTACTGACTATCTCATTCCCTGCGCCCTGCTGAGGTCCTGGTAGAGACTGCTATTTTTTTTAATACTCTTTTCATCTTGTGATGCTAATTATTGTGTATCATGCTCAGTAATGAGTACAGATAGTGTACATGGCTTTGGTATTTATCTTCCTTTAGAGATAACTTGACTAGAAAATTACTATCAAATTCTAAAGCAAAAATTAGGAGCAATAATGTTAAAGAATCAACTCCTTTATATTTTTCGATGGGAAATCCTTTTTTTAAAACTATGTATATCTATTTGTGTAGCAACATTTTGGAGTACAGTGTATTATCCGGTATTTATTTAAAAATATTATTCTCTAATTAGTTGTTCTCTAATAGTTGTTATTTGACAAGCTTTCAGGTAATCTGAACTGGGTTCATTCAAAATGTTATACATTTCACCGTTGTTAAAAAGAAATAGGTTGTAACAATCAGGAGAGGCTGAGATGATGCAGAAACAAATGAATATAAGGTAATGGGTTTACTCCTCACTATAACTACATGTTCAGTACAGGTTCCGTCCAGGAGGCACAGGGAGGAAGGGACATCCTCAGCTCTGTACAATCATTGGGGGACCCAGGCTGATGGAGGCCCCACCACATGACACATGGCTCAGAGTGCCCCATGGCAGAGTAAAGACCCTTAATGACTCAGTCCCAAAGTGGGACAAGTCACCTCTCACAGCTCACTAGCCAGAACTAGTCACATGGTCCCACCTAACTACAAGGCAGCCGGGAAATGGTCAAGAGCACATGGACACCACTGAGCAGCAAATGTCCTTGCCACATGGGCAGCCAGGTGATAGGAAAATGGAGAGATCCCTGATTTATATTATATGCAAAAGCCACATACACAGCAGCACACATAGTATGCCATCAACTGTGTTAACAGAGGAAGAGAAGGGGGGAGCCAGAAAGGAGGGAACAGAAAATCTCTGGAAGAATACAGGAGAAACTAGTAATGCCGTGGTGAGAACAGCTGTTTCTCTGAAGGCGAGCTGGCTGACGAGGCCCAGGGAGGAAGGGAAACTTATTTTTAATGAATATCCTTTTTTATCACATGCATGCATTATCTATTTAAAAACAGTAACTAAAATAAATGTTGGGCTATGAGGTATGCACTTCAAATTAATGAGTTCTTTTCTGAATAAAATCCAATCTATTCTAGTATAAGAAACACTGAATCCTTGACTCATCCTGCTTAAAATTAAATGCATGGAGTAACACTGACATAACTGTGTCCTTCTGGCGAGCCTTGCTGGGAGGTCAGGGACTGGCTGGCCTCTGTCTATCCTAAACACCAACAGTATTACTATGCAGGTGATACAAAAAGTACTTCAGTTGATTTACTGTCTCCCTTGAAGGACAGTTTTTCTTATATTTCAATTTAGGTACTACTTTCCAAAATGAAATTACTTTTCTAAAATATAAAGGTATTTTTTGTACTGTAAAAAAAAAAGCTGAACTCCATTACAGAATACAGTAAACAAACCCTCCTGGGTTTCCAAAGAGAAAACATTGCTGTTTCAGAATGCATTAAAACATGGAATGCACTGTGATTGGTCTTTTACAAAATTATAATCAACACCCTCAAATAATATTCAAATACTTCATGTGCCAGATGAGCCAGGAGTAAGCCTTTGGGGCTCATGACAAGGCAACCCAACAGGTACATTCTCCTGTGGCTGTCTTTAAAAAAAAAAGTAGAATCCTACGACATTGAGTGATGAGGGAAGCCATAAATGATGCAGTAAGTAAACAGCTCAAGTCCCCCAAAAGACTTCTAAGATTCATTGTGATATTAATTTTTTTTAAAAAATAGGCTTATACCATCCCATTCACAACATTCTAAATAACAGCCTCCTAAGAGAAATCGTATATATGCTACCCTTTTGAGTTTTACTTCTACATTTAAGCTAAGCATATTACATAGCAACTTTTACTACACCAACTTGGTACTTAAATAGACTGTGACTATCACTCAAGCTCTACAATATACTGTCCACGTTTAAATTTTAGTGGAAAATCAACTACCACACATTGCTTTCAAATATCAATATTATGCTTTCTAACATAAATGCATTTGGGTGTATCTAAGGCATTTTCCTAGGCAAGGCTCTGCAATAACTCTGCTATTCTAAGAGATTATGGGCACCACCATTTAACCTGATTTTAGCTTCCAAACAGATCTATCTATTCAATCAACAGTAATGACTTCCAAAAACAAATCTCATATTTTTTTCTAAATCGCTGAGGAAAAGCAAATAACCAAAGTTGCCAACTCTATCTTGGGTCTTATACAATCCATCACTTAAATCTACAGAATGAATTAGTGATTATTAAATTTCCAATATTGCAACATGCAAGACCAAACCCAATATAAGTTGAGGACAGAACAAAAAATGAAGAGAAACATTTGATCATGCTGTGTTATGTTTAATTTGTGGATATGCAAACAATTTCTAGGACTTTCAAGTTAGAGACCACCATAATGTCATATCTCATTCATTCTAAGACACATATTTTTCATAGTTTAACATCTCTGAAATAGTAAGGATTGAACGCTTAATATATCCCAGGCAGCACATGTGGATTATGTCATTTATACCCACAACACTCTGAAGTGGTTCCAATCATTTCTCTTTTTATAGTGAAGGAAACTAAGAAAGGAGGTCACTTGTCTAAGGCACAGGCTAGCTCCAGCCCAACCTTTGGCCACCCACCTCACTGACACCCTTAAGGGAAGAGCTTGGGGGTCTGAGAGAGCAAGGGTTCAAACCTCAGTCAAGAGTCTTATAAGCACCTTTTAAAAATTATTTATGAGTATAGAAGTGAAAATAAAGAGCTCCAAATATCAAGAAGGGACATTAATTCTAATCATTTAATACAGGAAAGGGTTGGTAAAACTAAACGACCTTTCTCTTTCTATACATTGTGAATTCAGTTTAAAAATAATGAGCATACACTGTTCTTTCTCAAAAATGCCCTATCTCTAGAGAAATAATGTAAGAATATATTCCTACAATCTATACCTGAATTGTTTAAGTCTTAGTAGTAAAATAGTTCCAAATAAAACAACACTATACAATAATCCAGGAACATTTTACAACAGAAAATGACAATGAAATTTATTGAGGTAAGTGCACATATGAAGGTACCATTACTTACCCTTGGCAAAAATTCTTGGCACTTTTACAAAAATGTATCTTTTGCTTCACACTACTACAAAGACAATACACTTTTTTTTTTGGAAGTGCAATAAATGGTAGCTTTACTGTCCTTACACTCAGGATGCACAAAGCTAACATCAATTTTAAATGAAAACAGCCGGTGTTATCTAGTTATTTGTTGCTTACCTTCCCAGCATCCACTTTCCAGTTCCCCCAATGTTCCCATCTGTATTTTGGATGAGACTAACCCCATTACTAGGATCCAAAGATGGACCGTAATTGTCCAACCAGCACCTCCCACCATCCTAGCTACCATGGTTTGTTCAGAGACAAACATTTGACCCAAATTAGGCCAATCAGACAAGAAGATGTGACTCCAGGACTTTGACTCCACAACTGAGCTGTTGGGGAAGTGGACTTTTAACTTTTTGCTGGATCTAAAGCTAGAAACAAACAGTCATGGGAGCTACTGGCTACCACCTTTTGAGAACAAGGGGAAGAGATGCTCAAAAATGGTTCTGATGTCACAGCACCAAGAACTGGACAAGAGCCAGGCCCTCGCCATGCCACTGGGACCACTTTGAGATTTTCAAGTTAATTAATTGAATAAAATTCTATTGAGCCAATTTTGGCTAGGTTTTTGCTCAAATCTGAAAGTATCCTCCTTTTTAAAAATAACAAAAAAGCCAGTACTGTAAATGAAAGACAGAAGGAAAATGTGGAATCGGCTGCAGAAAGGAGACAGAGTGAAAGTCAACATCCTCTAACCCAGACTAAGAATTGAACTCGCTTTTTGATCTGAGAAGCAAACAACTCGACTATGGCCAGATATGGCCACCAAGATGACAAGGAGCAATTAAGGGACTTGGTAGGAAAGATTCAAGATGGGGAGCTTGTAATCCCAGTACTTTGGGAGGCGGAGACCGGGAGGATCCGGGTTTGCAGCCAGCCTCAGCGCTCTCTCTCTCTCTCTCTCTCTCTCTCTCTCTTTCTCTCTCTCTCTCCCTGTCTCTCTCTTTCTCTCTATCTCTACATAGTGAGGCCCTCCACAACTTCATGAGACCCGGTTTCAAAAATAAAGTATTAAAATAGGGCCGGGGGTGTAGCGCGGAGGTAGAACGCCCCTGGGTTCAATCCCCAGTACCGCAAAAAAAAAAAAAAGAAAAAAAAGAAATGCAAGATGGGGAAGTATAGAGCTGGAGATGTGCCTACTTCTCACAGGATTTAGGGAGGACCTAGAAGGAGGCAAGTGAAGACAGAAGAAAATATGCCCTTGCAAAAAGAGGTCCTTCCTGCTAAAAGTCCCAATCCCGGGAGCTGAGAGATCTGCAGGAGAGAGCAGGATGCCAAGAGGGAGCAAGTGGTGGCCTCCGTGGGAGGCAGCAGTGGGGACAGTTGGGGGGGGGAAAAGGAATGTTGCCCTCCCCTTAGGTCTCTCCCAAACACGATTATTAGGTCCTCAGTCTGAAAAGGAAAACACTGTCTAGGATGCCACTGTGATGCCTAGACAAGGGGCAAGTTAACCAAGTTCCACACCCCCCAACTGCTAGTTCCAACAGCCCTGAGGAAGAGGATAAGGAAAGGCCAGGAAACCAAAGGCTAAGAAGATGGGCTGGATTCTAGACCTGAGAAAATTCCAGGTTTTGGTTCAAGCCCATGGAATTGCCCAGCTGCACAGAAGAAAGTAGACTAGGTTTTTAGGGTGTCACGTAGTCAAAGAAACTCCAGCCTGGCATAGATAGCCAGTGACAGTTGGATCCCTGAGCCCCCCCACCACCAACTCACATCAAGAAGTGGCCTACTAACAGGACGCTGCCTCCAGGAGGGGCGGCCTCCAAAGCCCAAGCCCATCAACAAGGAGGTCATTCATTCTTTCACTCGGCAAATGTTTGTGAACACCACCATGTGCCAAGCAGTTTTCAGGAGGGACACAGAAGTAAAGACAGCCAGGCCCCTAGCTTCTTGGAAGTTACACACTGGGCACAGAGACAGTAGATAGAATTGATTGGACAGTCAGATGGATGATGGATGACCAACCAAAATACCATGAAGGGATGAGTGCTGTGCACAAGAGGCCGTGTGAGAGCCAGAGAATGACTTCAAGGGGTTGGTCAGGGAAGGTCCTCTGAGGCAGGGACACTTAGGCTGAGATATGAGTGACAAGGAGAAGCCATAGAAAAATCAAAGGGAAATATTGGAGCATTTCATACACACACAGAGAAATAATTCATTCAAAAGTCCTAAAGCAAAAATAAAAAAATAAACTTGCCATGTTTTAGGACAGGGTGGCTGTGGCCTAGAGAATAAGGCAGAGTGGCAGGGGGACCAGAGAGGCAGCCACGGAGGGAGTTTGATTTTATTCTGAGTGGGTTCCCACTGCAGGGATTCCTTTAAGGAAGGGAATAGCATGGTCTGACTTGTGCTCTGAAAAGATTTTGAGCAGGTGAATAGATTAGCAGGGACCCAGGGAGGGGGTGGGTGACTATAAAGGGATAGCGCAAAGCAGCCTGTGGTGGCGGTGGTCACATGAATCTGCACATGTGATAAAATGGCAGAGAACATTACACACACACACACACACACACACACACCCCACATATAACTGGTGACATCTGAAAAACCTTTGTGGATTGTACCAATGGTGATTGCCAATTTCCTGGTTTGGATATAATCCCATCATCATATAAGATGTTTAAAATAGGAGAAAATTAATTTAAAAAAATTAATGAAGCCTGGTGTGGTGGTGCACACTTGTAATCCTAGTACTTGGGAGGCTGAGACTGGAGGATCGCAGGTTCAAGGACAGCCTCGGCAATTTAGTGAGGCTCTCAGCAACCTAGTGAGACCCTGTTTCCAAATAAGAAATAAAATCAGTCTGGAGATATAGCTCAGATCAGTTCCCAGTACCACAAAAAATAAATGAATGAGGGAGGCTGGGCAAAGGGCGCACCAGCCATTCCTGTACATTTTGTTCCAACCTCCTGTGAGGCTACAATTACTTCAAAATTCAAACCTGAAATTTTTTTTATAAAGAAAGATTTCAGCCAGGCGTGGTGGCGCATGCTTATAATCCCAGTACTTGGGAGGCTGAGACAGAGGATCGCAGGTTCGAGGACAGCCTCAGCAAGTAGTGAGACTCTCATCAACCCAGTGAGACCCTGTTTCAAAATAAGAATAAAAAACAGGCCTGGGGGTATAACTCGGAGGTAGAATACCCCTGGGTTCAATCCCCAAAACCACAAAAAAAAAAAAAGGAAAGATTTCTAAGGCTGTCATTTAAGGTATAAATTGGGAGAAAAAAATGAAAGTAAATGCAGAACCACAGTGTGATACAAAGCCACAACCACCAAAGGGGTTAAACTGAAAAAGACAGAAAACACCAACGGTGGCAAAGATCTGGAGCAACTGGTATTCTCAGACACTGCTGGTAACTTGGTACCATCCCTTTGGGAAAGTGTTTGGCAAGTTTTGTTAAACATATGCTCGCTATATCCCCACTCAACAGTTCTATTCCTAGGCATACATTCACCAAAAGACATGTAACACAGAAAGTCAAAATTAGAAAGTACCCAATAACCCATCACCAGGTAAAGAGATAAATTACAGTATATTCATATAACAGAATATTAAACAGCAAAGAGGATGAATGATTTGCTTCCACATACAACAATATGAATGAATCTCACCAATGAGAGGCCAGTTAGAAAAAGGCAGACAGTATGGGTCTATTACTATGAAGTTCAAAAACAGGCTATTACAAATCAGGACATCTTTAAGGGCTGAGAGGACAGAAACTGGGAAGGAGGTATTCCCAGTGTTGTGGGGACATTCCAAGTACTAACAGAAGTCTATTTCTTAATCTAGATCCAGGTTTCTCCATTAATATTGACATTCTGGATTGGGAAACTATTTGTATGGGAGTCTGCATTGGAGGACATTTAACGGCATCCTTGGCTTCTACACACTAGATACCAGAAGCACCCACAAAGCCATAACAAACAAAAATGTGTCCAGACATTGCCAAAAAGCCTCTTGGGGGGCAAAACTGCCTCCACTTGAGAACCACCAATCTACATGCTGGTTACACAGGTATGTCCTGTTTATAAAATATCAACACACCGCCCACTGCCCTTTTCTGTAGGCATGTGACATTTCAATAAACCCTCTAGGAGATGATTGTAGGCCTCCAGGTACATGATAACCATGCCTAGGCCCAAGGGTCCTGACTGTAGAGATGGAGAAAACCAGAAAGCTTCAGGCACAGTTTATGAGGAAGAGGTGACTACTTCTGGAGGACAAGAGAAGGAAATCAAGAATACCAAGATTTTTGGTCAGAGTAACAAGCTGGTGGTGACAGTAGCGGAGGCATGTGAAGATCAGAGCATCCTGGGGAAAGATTGTGGGGTGATAAAACCATGAGTCATCCTGAGGCAACCAATGTGCTGTTGTGTACAAGAGAATGTAGCTCTAGACAAGAAAAGACTATTTCCTATTCTCGATTCTTTCGAATTGAAGTCTTCAGTCTAGTTTCTTGGTCCCTCTCCACATTCTACAATGCTGTCCTGGACATGAATGATTCAACTTGTCTTTGGCCCTCCCCCAGTCATCAGACCATGAGGAGCTCCACTCTACGCTGACCAAGATGGACTGACCAGCCCCTGAGCTCCTGAGCTGCGGCTGGAGGCAGGGGACAGAATAGCACTAGCTAGGAGAAAAGGCAAGGTTGGCAGCAAATCTCCTTCCATCTCTACTTCACAGGAGCCCAAACAAGGACTTTACAAACAATCTTTTAACATCTTTGAAATAGACAAACAATGCTCTAGAGCCAGATGTAGTGGTGCACACCTGTAATCCTAGTACTCAGGAGGGTGAGATAGGAGGATGGCAGTTTCAAGCCCAGCCTTGGCAACTTAGTGAGACCCTCAGCAACTGAGCGAGACCCTGTTTCAAAATAAAAAATTCCAAACAGTGCTGGGGTTGTTGCTCAGAGGTAGAATGCCCCTGGGTTTAATCTCCAGTACCACAAAATAATAATAATATAATAATAATAATAATAATAATAATACTCTAGCAAGATGGTTTAGATCACAAACAGCATCTAAGTAAAATAGGACAAGATGCAGCTGTCTAACCAAAAGATGATTATACTTTGAACTAGGATGGGGTAATGGGCATGAAGAGAAAAGAAAGTCTAGATAAGTGCTGGCAAGAACAAGAGGACCTGAGGATAAATGAGATACAAAGAATGATGCTGAGTCTTGACTTTTTACATTTGAATAATTGGGTAGATTTAATGGAGTGGGGAAGAATGGGGGGGGAAGGCTTCTGCAAGAGGGAGTCAAGAAGACTGTTCTGGACATGTTAGGCTTAAGTTGACTACTGCATGTGTCAAGTTTAAAACGTCTACTAGAAGCTAAGTGTGGCAGCACACACCTGTAATTCCAGAACTTGGGATGTTAAGACAAGAAGATGGCAAGTTTAAAGCCAGCCTCAGAAACTTAGCAAGACCCTGTTTCAAAATAAAAAATAAGCCGGGCGTGGTGGCGCACGCTTGTAATCCCAGTACTTGGGAGGCGGAGACCAGAGGATCCGGGTTCGCAGCCAGCCTCAGCTACTTAGTGAGGCCCCCCGCAACTTCGTGAGACCCGGTTTCAAAATAAAGTATAAAAAATAGGGCCGGGGGTGTAGCTCGGAGGTAGAATGCCCGTGGGTTCAATCCCGGGTACCACAATAAATAAATAAATAAATAAATAAATAAACAATAAAAAGGGATGGGAGTATAGCTTGGAGGTAGAATGATTCTGGATTCAAACCTAGTAACAAATATAAAAATAGTAATAAAACACCTACCAGGGAGAAGAACATCAGCTTTCCAATCTTGCATAATTACAGGGTTGGGGCGGGGGGGACAACAACAAAATGCTTGTGTGATTTTGTAAGTGTGGATTATTCTCACTAAAGTCTAAGAAGAGTTAAATCAGTATCCCATGAGCAAACTTAGCCCTTTTCCTACACATGACTATTGATTATTGTAAAGCATATGAATTTATTACAGTTGGATTAAGTGTGCCTCTGAGTGTTTTATACCTGTATGAGAGAGACAGTTATCCATTTAGGACAAAAGCATATCCCTTTCTTCTCTACTGTACAATGTGTTTTAGAGAATAAAACAGTTGTATGCTTTGTGTGTGCGCATACGTAGGAATTGAACCCAGGAGTGTTCTGCCTGTGAGCTACATCCCCAGCCCTTCCTTTTAAATTTTATTTTGAGACAGGGTTTTGCTAAATTACCCAGGCTGGCCTCAAATTTCTGATCCTCCTGCCTCAGCCTCCCCAGTAACTGGGATTACAGACATGAGCCACTGCATCAGCCCAACCCTGTGCTATTTAACTACTTTTTTTTCAGTACTGGGGATTGAACCCAGGGCCTCCCACGTGCTAGGCAAACGTGCTACCACTGAGCTACATCCCCAGCCCTCTGTGCTATTTTTTAACCTAAAATAAAACACACACCAACAACTAAAAACTCTTTTTGAGCCTGGCATGATGTCTTGGCTCAAGTGAGAAACTGTCTATGAGAATCCGTTGGAAACTATGAAACACTGTATGAAACTACGAAACAGATCTAAGGCGTCAGTATCACTGACATGTAAGAACAAGCACCAAGCAATTCCCAAATGTAGAACTGGGAGGTGATATACTTAGAAATACAATTGAGTGAAACTTTATTTTTTAATCCCAAAGATCTAAAAAGAGGGAAAAATGCAGTATATTACATGGGGTTACCACTTTTTCCACTTTTATAGGGTCAGATATCAAACTTTCCTTTGTAGGCACTAAAATTAAAAACAAGCCCTTAAGGAAGCTCAGAGAAAACATACTGATTATAAATACTTGGAAAAATACTAAATTATTATTACTAGCTTATGCAAGTTAGCACGTTTACCCCCACTTTAGAGAGAATTTTTTCCCCTGGGGATTGAACCCAGAAACATTCTACCTCCAAGCTACACCCCCAGCCCTATTTTTAACTTTTTTGAAACAGGGTCTCGCTAGGTTGATGAGAGTCTCACTACTTGCAGTGAGGCTGTCCTCAAACCTGCAATCCTCCTGTAGAGAGGAGATTATTTTACAAAAATTAAGTCAGAGATAACCCCAAATAAATTATATAACCCAGCATGCATATTCAGAATCAGAACCCTAGTTTTTCAAAGAACTCACTATGTGAACTAAGTGTAAGGAGCTCCAAATTTCTGAATCTGGAAAGAGTAATTTAGGCTTATTTTAATACACTAAAAAAGCCTTTGTGGAGGGCAAGGGCAGCTCCGTACCAGAGTAAACATACTCTCTGGGAAAATAAGTTTGTTCAGAGATACAAATGTGCAAAGTATTTTACTCTGCGGAACCCAGGAGCCTTCCTGGTGAGGAAACATGGATATAAATTAGGATGCTGTTTTAGCCCTTTAAATACATTTGGTACAATTATTTTGAATTTTCAGAACACTCTCATTCTAAAACAATGGCTACTGGCAATTAATATACTAGTTGCTCTAATATTCTTTTAATTTTTAGTGTTTTTGCTTTGTCTTGGTTTGTTTTGGGTTTTGGTTTTGCAGTACTGAGGATCGAACCCAGGGTCTCAGGCATGCTAGGCAAGCACTCAACCACTAAGATACAGTGTCAGTCACCTTCTTTTTTTTGTACTGGGTATTGAACCCAGGGACATTCTACCTTCAAGCTACATCCCCCCGCCCCCCCTTTTTTGAAACAGGGTCTCACTAAGTTGCTGAGTGTCTTTCTAAATTACTAAGGCTGGCTTCAAATATGTGATCCTCCTATCTCAGCCTCCCAAGTACTGGAATTACAGGCATATGCCACCACACTGGCATCAGCACTTTTCATTGTTTTATTTTGAGACAGGTCTCACTAAGTTGCCCAGGCTGGCCTTGAATTTGTGGACTTCCTGCCTCAGCCTCCTGAGTAGCTGGGATTTACAGGCGTGTATACCACCATATAGTAAGTAGACTATTCACTCTCAAATAGTAAGTAGACCATTCACTTTTCTGAATCATGCTTACTTTCCATTCAGTTATATATCTTGGAGGATGTCTGTATCATAATAAAAGCACTATATTATTCTTATTTTGAATAGCTACATATCCTTAGGGATACACAATAATTTACTTAACTAGTTCTTTATTGATGTATATATAAGTTGATTTCAGGCTTTTGTAATTTCAAACAAAGCTGCAATCATTTTGCTGTAAGATTTTAAATAAACGTATGAGCATACTTGTAAGAAAAAAATTCTTAGGGCAGAATTGCTAGATCAAAGGGAATACACACTTACTATCGGATAGACAGTACCAAACTGCCCTGGGTACCGACTGCATCTGTTTGCATTTCCAACCAGCAGTGTATAAGAGCTGCTCCTCCACAACCGTGTCATCACAGAGTATTGCAAACTCTGGTCTATCTGCTACATGAGTGATTCATTCTTAGTTTTAATTTATATTTCATTTAATATATAGGTGACTGTCAATATAAAATTTTAAAAGGAAGTGGATATTTGGGGGAATAGGACTGAGTGTCTTTTCAAATGTTTGCGATATATTTTCATTTTCTTTTCTGTGAATTATCCACATTACTTGCCTGTTAAGTAATTGCCTTTTTTTAATTGATTTTTGAGAGCTCTTTATATATTAAGGAAACTAAGCTGGGCTTGGTGGCACACACATAATCCACTACTTGGGAGGCTGAGACAGGAGGATTGTAGGTTTGCAGCCAGCCTCAGCAACTTAGTGAGGGCCTCTACAACTTAGTGAGACCCCGTATCAAAATAAAAAATAAAATAAGGCTAAGGGTATAGCTCAGAGGTAGAATGTCCATGGATTCAATCCCTAGTACCACACACACAAAAAAAAAAAAAGGAAAAAAGGAAGGAAGGAAGGAAGGAAGGAAGGAAGGCAGGCCAGACTTTCATTTTCATATGGATTACAAACTGTTTTTCCTACTTTGCCTCTGCATATTGATTTCATCCTATTTTTATTTTATTTTTTATTTTTGCAGAACTGAGGGTTGAAACCAGGGCATTCTGAGTTACTACCCCAGCCCTATTTTTTTTTTTTTTTTTTTTTC
>PVJS01053133.1:0-13387 GCA_004027185.1 Glis glis | reverse complement strand
GCATTATATTGATTCAAGGCAACATTTATTTCTGGGGGCAGAACAAAGACTTACCTTTGAGTAGCTTAAATAGGCATGAGTCATATGAGTTTCAGAAATACTTAAATGCATGAACAAATAAACAACTTTTATCCTTTGAAACCAAAGCATTAAGTGCAATAGTGACTACCTCAGCTAAGCATGCTTCTCTGAAAAACAGAATTCAACTTACTAACTCAAAAACCAGGAAGATTAAGTTTAGGCAATTAGCATCCAGCATCAAAGAACGCACTAGAAGGATGTCATACACGTATTTTATGGATGGAGAATTTTATGGATGAAGCCTCTTTGTAACCTCTTATTGGTCAAACAACTTTAAAGCTATGCAACTAGACTAACTCCTCAAGGGATTTGGAGATGTCCTCATCCTTTATGTGGGTCACTTGTGAAATTATGAACTTCCTATTGCCTGAATATAAAGATAATTCTGCTAACTGCCTACACTAGCTACCAGTGGGATACTAACTGTGGAGCAAAGAAGGAGGAGAGTTTTAAGAGAATTTATCAAAATAATTATAGGAGAATACTTTCATTAAAAAAATAAATTGGTATAATTAGAATAGAATCATAACTCTTTCAGAAGTGCTTCTGCGTACACTCCATCTTTGTTACTTTTAACGATTTGACATTCAGTTAAAATTAAGTGCTTCTTCCAGAGTGCGGAAAAATTCTGATTTACTGTTCAATTCTTAGCATAATGGGAAATGATGCAGAATTAGTTACTTTTAGCAAGAGATTATCTCTCTTAACCTTGGTGAATTTTAGCCACTCTCTGAGGCTAAATAATGCAGAAAAATGAGGAGAAAATGTTGACTTGTCAAAGTATAAGTAAAAGTGCCTTTTCTGTAGGACAAAGATATATTAAAAATTAAAGTGGAAAGAAACAAGAGCTGCAGAATTATAAGAACCTGACAGAATTTGTCAGTTATAGTAAAAAGCAGTACATTTATAGCTCCTCTGTTTAACACCCAGATATTCCTTGATCCTCAAATATTTTATACAAAGACATTGAAAGGAAGTATAAGGTGATAGTTTTCATAAATGTGCTTTGATATCTTACAAATAGACTCCCCAAGCCCCTGATAAGAACCACATTATCATAATTGGCTTATACATGTCCGTATTACAAGGCTATAAGAAGAAGCTCTAAGGAGTCATGATACCCAAAATGCATAGATACTGGAAGTAAACATTTCTAAAATATATTCCCAAGTAAAAAGTTCAAAACTTTGTCTTGTTGACCTAATATTTTCAGTGAGTCCACACTGTCTGACAAAAATGTTCTGTGCCGCCGGGCATGGTGGCACACGCTTGTAATCCCAGTACTTGGGAGGCTGAGACAAGAGGATCGCAGGTTCGCGGCCAGCCTCAGCTACTTAGAGAGGCCCTCCGCAACCTAGTGAGACCCTGTTTCAAAATAAAGAATTAAAAATAGGGCTGGGGATGTAGCTTGGATGTAGAATGTCCCTGAGTTCAATCCCCTGTACCACACAAAAAAAAATGTTCTGTGCACAGAACCATTCCTTCTTGTTTGATTTCCTGCTCCTTCATTCCAGATTCCCTAACTACATTTAATTCACTATGTCTTCAATACATCAGTGAAAAGTGCAAGTAAATTTCTGAGTTAAATTCCCTGTGTCTTGATACTTAGGCCTTCTCAAAATAAAAACCTTTAAAAATAATAAATTCATCTAGACGCCAAATATTCCAAAAAATCAGGAATATCAGAATTAATGAAAACCACAAAGTAGAAACCATACTTTCTCATATTTAAAATGACTGACAATGTGAAAGCTAGAGAGAAAATAGAAAACATAAGGGACTTTAAATAATGCAGAGAGAGATCTGTAGAGTAGTTGAAAGGAGGTTAAGGAGAGAGAGTTAGGAAGGGTGAAAGGACTGAGGAAGGAAACAGTACAAATAATACTAAGGCAATATGTGAACGGATTATACCAATCCCACTAACTCATGTTGGGAGGGAGGGGGAGCAGGGAGGGATGTGGAGGAAAACACACAGGTTGCTCACAGCTCACTGCTCACAGTTTGAACATGCTGAATCTCGCTATGATGTATAATTGCAATGCACCAATAAAAGAATGAAAATAAATACATACAAATTCAAATTCAAAAATGAAGTGGGACAGGGTCAAAACTAAAATAAAATGCTTCACAAGTAATACATTATTTCCATTTGCCTCTTCCAGTTTTGCAGGTAGAGAAGTTGACACGTGGCAGGAAAAAGATGCTGGCACAAAATCGTATGATATTCATGTGATGTAAGTGCTCTTGTCTTCTAAACTTGTATCATGGTTGACTTTGGTAACGTCAGATTTGAGAAGATGCCTCAGGAAAGTTTTGATAATTTTGATATCTTCAAAGTGTGAAGATATTGAGTAATGAGAAACCTTAAAGTAATACCAACTCATTCTCTGATACACCAAGAAATTATCCTTGGATGTATGGTGTGACTTCACTTAATGGATACAACACATAAACGAAGATGAATTCAAATCATTTTCTTGAGTTTATTCTAGTTAAGAAACCATTTAATAATTGTGTGGGTACAAATAGTAGAAGCCTGGGAGGAGAGGGTACAGAAGGAAGCTCATCTGATAGAATTAATGAAGTCCGTGACTTATGAACTGAACTCTAATTTACAGAGTCATTAACCTTTTAGTTGGAGGCAATTAAATAGTCACCTAGATTGGTGGTTCTTGTCCCAGATCTATTAAATTAAACTTGATGGGGATGGTACAGCTGGTCTCTGGATCAGAGTTTGGAAAGTCCTGATGTCATCCATGCAGTATGTCACTGCAGGAATCCTCTCTTCAATGTCTTTGATGTTGTACCATCTACTATGAACACCCCAGTAACAAGGTATTTATGATTTCAAAAGGCAACACACTTCACTTTCCAAAAACTCTGATTGCTAATCAAATTTGACACATATTGACAGCCTACTATGTTCCAGACACTTCATATTCTTTTCTTTCTTTCCTTTTCTTTTTTAGCATTAGGGATTGAGGCTATGAACACTCTACCACTGAGCTACATCCCCACCAGTTTTTATTTCTTTTTAATTTTGAGAAAAAACATCTCAATAAGTTGATGAGCCTGGCCTCGAACTTGCCATCCTCCTACCTCAGGCTCCCAAGTCTCTGAGATTACAGGCCCATGCCACTGTGCCTGGCTATAGACATTGTTTTTAATTCTCATAATGGGTCCATTAAAGAAGGTGTTAATTACCCCCATTTTCAGATTAGGAAAATGAAACCCTAAGAGGCTGAATGGTTTGTCCAAGTTCACATAACTAAGAAGCAGGGCTGAGATTGAAACCCTATACTGCCTCTTGCATTCATTTTCTCATTTAATTCTTAAAAATTCCTTGTGGAGTATGTGTTAATGTACTTATTATAAAAACGAGAAAGCCAAAGACTGGAGAGCAAAGTTGAAGCTAGGCAGTCAAATTCCAAAGCCTGCTCTTTAAACCATTATACATTCCTACCTCTCTAACTGGCATTAGAACTAGCTATTCAGTTTGTCTCTCACCTCCCATTAGAACTTAAGTTCTATAAATGCAAAAACCATGTCTGTTTTGTTTGATGCTGTATTCCCAGCACTTAAAATAATACTTAGTGCCAGGTGTGTTGATTCATTCCTGTCATCCCAGTATTTAGGAGACTGAGACTGGAGGATCATTGGTTCGAGACCAGCCTCAGCAACTTAGCATGACGCTATTTCAGAATAAAAATAAAATAGGGGTGAGTATGTAGCTCAGAAGTAAAATGCCCCTGGGTTCAATCCCCAGTACCACAAAACAACAACAATAACAACAAAAATGACAATAATAATATCTGGTACATAAATAAATAACTGCTCATTTAACTACTTATTTTAACTATTTTTTGTATCTACTATGTTTCAGGCTTTGCTCAGTACTAAATTTTCAGAGAAATCTAATTCTTCTTCCATGAGATAGTTCTTAAAAGCAGTTTTTGTCTTCTATAATGAATAGCCTTAGTTTGTTTCATCATTTCTTATGTGACTTGATATTACCTGGGTTTTCCTCTTTATACGTTAGCAGTCTATCAGCAAGGGGCATGTAAAACTTAACAGAGTGCTTTTGTAATGGTCACCCTTTTCATATATTCTGTGCTTCTTTTAATACAACCCAAGATTGTCATTTGCTTTTTAAGTGGCTGTATCATATTATTGGCCTTTGTTGAGTTGGCATTAAAATCAGCAGCATGAGGAACCAGCATGAGGAACCAGTCTTTTGATAATAATGCTATGATAGTAAGTCATTTATTATTATTAATTGTACAGAAATTCTATGAACATTTCTATTTTTAAATCAATATATAGAACTTCATAATCACCCTCATTAAATTTCATCTCATTATTTCAAGGGCATTCTTCCAACCTATAAATAAGTTTGACTCTGAGTCATCTTACCTGTTCTCCATTCAGAATTGAGTGATCAGAAATTTCTGCAAGCTAGACTATTATATCTTCATCCAGGTAATTGTTCAATATATGGAAACAAACAAAAACAAATACAGATTTCTGTGGCAAGGCACTAGAGACCTTTCTTAAAGTTAACAACTATTCACCAGTAAACACATTGGGTTCAGTTATTCAACAAGTTGTGAATATGAATTCACCTTTATAATGCAATCCACATCTATATTTTAGCATTTAATCAACAAAATATTCACAGATAATTTTTGCTCTATTTTGCTGGAATCAAAATATCTTGTATACAATGCATGCTCTTGGCAATCCTAATTCCAAAGAAACCCTTTCTGTTCTGGTTTGGATATAGAATGTCCCCTGAAAAACTCATGCATTGGCAATGCAATCATGTTCAGAGGTGAAATAATTGAATCGTGAGGGTTCTAATCTCATCTGTGGATAAATCCATTGATGAATTAATAATTTGAATGAATTTATTGGGTGGAAATGTAGGCATCTGGGGCATGGCTGAAGAAGGCAGGTTACTGGGAGTGTAGTCTTAGGGACTATATATATATATATATATATATATATATATATATATGTCCCTCATCCCTCCCCTGTTCTCTCTCTCTCTGTGCTTCCTGCCACCATACCCTGAGCTCCACAAACCTGACCTGGAGTAACATGGATTAAAACCTCTGGAACCTCCAGAACTGTGAACCTCCAAATAAATCTTTCTTCCTCTAAGTTGTGCTGTCAGATATTTTCATCATAGCAATGAAAATGATGACTGAAACATTTGCCAATAAATGGAAACTTGCTAGACTTTTAATCCTCAAAGTTTAGTAATTTTACAGGTGCGTTTTTTTCTTGTCTTTTCTGGCTAGAATTTGGTGATCCCTTTCAGTCTGTGAGATTAGCTATTTCTTCAGCGCAGGGAAATTTTCCTCTACTATTTGCATGACTGCTGCCTTTCTTACATCTGTTCCTGATATCCTTCTGGACCCCTTACTATTTGCATATTAAATCTCCTAGATCTATCTTCTAACAGCAGATTGAGAGGGAAGTCCCTCCCTGAATCTGGGCAGCACTGTTCTAATAGGCTGGGGATCCAGATGAAAAAAGGAGGAGGAAAGTATATGTGGTTCTTCCTAAGTGAAGGTGTGTCCACTCTTGCCTGGGATAACCGACTTTAGCACTTCTGCTCTTCAAACTGGATTTTCACCAATGATTTTCCAGGGAGCTGGAACTGTATCATCGGTCGCTCCTATTCTGAGACTCCAGCTCTTGGACTGCTCAACCAGCTGCTGGTTCCTCATGCTGTCTGGGTGCAAGTGGCCACTTGGGACTACACTGCTTCAGAGTATAAGCTGACTTGATAAATTCCCTTTTATGATATACATATCCTATGCATTCTGATACTCTAGAGAACCTTAACTAATACACTCTTCCACACCCTACAGCCATTATGTTTCTGCCTTGGAGCTCACCATCCATGGACTGATCCTCTGAAACCATGAGCCAGATAAATCTTTTCTACTCTAAGTTGTTCTTCTCAGGTATTTTCATCACAATAATCAGAAAGCTAAGTAATACACTTTCTTCCATTTTTTCTTCAAGCACCTATGAGGTAAAGTATCTATACAAATCCAGAGTTCTGCTTTCACAACACTATGACTCTAGGCTCGTTCTTAAAATTCAAATCTTCATTATGGATTATTTTACCAATGTTCCAGTTGTGTAATAAGTATTGAAAGTATCATCGGTATCCTCCATGTGGCTGAAGAGGTTATATGGGATAATCACAGTTATGTTATTTTGATATTTCTCTTCGCCATGCTTCTATCTCTAGAATCATGGATTCATCCCCTACAATGTTATCTTTGCAACATTTGATGCCCTTTCTCCTGTTAAGTCTATTTTAACAGGAGAAATTTTAATTTTAAGCAAATTATTACAACTGATTGCAATTCTTCACCAAGTACCATCACATAAAACCTCAGTGTCACCTATTCCAATGTATTTAACTTATTTGTATTAAAATTTCAAGGTGATTCTTAAAAGGATTTAATAGCACACTTAAAAAGAGATTTTAGAATGTTGGTCAAATGGTACCAAGTTTTAGTTAGGAAGAAGTTTTTGTGATCTATTGCACAGCATAGCAACTATAGCTAATAATAATGTATTTCATATTTGAAAAGTGGTAAGAGAACGAATTTCAAATGTTTCATCACAAAAAATGAGAAGTATACAAGGTTGGTTACATCAATTAGCTTGACTTAATCATTCTATGTTATACAGATATATCAAAACATCACATTGTAGCCCTTAATTTATTTGCCAATTAAAATTTAAAAAATATAAAAGGATATTTTTCTAGTTCCAATATAATAAGTACAGAAAAATTCTAGAATTGTGGTGTCTTGTTGATTCCCTTTAGAGACACTCAAACTTCATGACTATTTTGCTAGCTTCGTCCACCCTCATGTCTTTCTGAGACTATCTGAGGCTCTACCTAAGATGTATACATATTCCAAGAAATATGTAGTCCATCCTTGCATATATTCTAAGCATCTACCATGGAGCCGAAGGTAGACCATCATTGATCTTGCTAAAATATTATGCCCTGGTCAATTGCCCCCATGGTGCTCATGAAATAAAATAGGATTCAGTGAAGGATATTTAAAAACATGGCCTTAATGTACTCTTATATTAGTTAATATTAATAGTAAATAAAGTAAACAAATATTAGTATGAGTTTAAATTAAAGGAAAAATGCAAAATTTCGTGTGCTTTTATCTGGAAAATTGATGTCTGAGGATCAAAATTAGCATAAACCTCATTAATGTGTAGTATTATTGTTCAAGCCAGCAGATATTACACTGCAGTCTTAATTGTATTAACAATTAAGACAAAGGGAATCCTTTTTAGCTTGAATAGCAGCTTTAAACTAATCATTTCAAACATGGGAAATGAAATGAATAATTTTGTTTAAAAAGCATTTGTCCTTTGAACTTCAGTCTATTCAACTTCTGAAATGCTTATTAAAACAGAGTTCTGTTCAGCACATTTTAAACTTTAAATAATTATACCACCCAGTGTGCATTTCTGTAAAACATCAGGAGCTGACAATACTATTTCATAAAACATTTATATTAGATTATACAGTTGCTCTTATAGTTCCAAGGAAAGAAAACCTTTGTTAATAAGATGACAAACTGAAAAGAGTTACAAGGAACTTGTTCAAGAAGGCGAAACCTGAAATAATCCAAAGCCCTGGAAGTAATGACAGTAATGTCTTCAACTTGCTAAAGGAAATCAATACGTTCTTTGATTGTTATTCATTTTGCCAGTTGGTCAGGCCCATATCTGATAATGGCAAAGTGAGATCTTTCCTTCAGTAGTGTGAGTTCAAAAAGCAACAAACAACAATACTAAATTAAGCATTGTTGGGGCTATAAATATCTTCCCATCTTGATATAATACCTCCATGTCAGATCTTATCACTAGAAATATATAAAAATATTGAGTTCTAGTGCTAAATTGTTCATTGGTGTCTTCTACTTCTTATTTCATATTGAAAACCACAATGATCTCACACACATGCATGTGCACATACACACATATACATACCATTTCACAAGGCAAACTAGATTAAAGTAAAAATGAAAACTTTATGTCAAAGAGGCATCATTTGGGACATTTAGTCAAACAATAAATGTTCAAAAATCATTCCATCATCATTTTGTCTACTGCAAAATGATTCTTCTTGATTCATGCCCTAAAAACTAAGTCTTAATTTTTGCATATGCATTTGCTCAAAATGCAGTCTTTACTCATTGGTGCCAATGAAATAAATTCTTACTCTCCAATCTGAGAATTATGAGTTTCTTTCACCAGGAACAGCTGATTACTTTTGTGATATTCATGCATGGTTTCTGATATTGGTCTAGGAAGAATCAGAAACCACTTTGACTTGAAGAATCTTTTCCTCCTTGGAGAGTTCCCGGTTTGTGTAACATCACTGCACTCCAAGTAAAGCATTGTTGACGTCTCCAAGGACCCATGTCAAGAGACATTAGCAATTAATCATTTTATTCCCACATTATTCAACTTTTGCAAACATTTTATCTATTTTACTGTAGTCAGGATTTATTTATTAAGAATCATCCAAGCCAGGTCTGGTGGCCCATGCCTGTAATTCCAGTACTTGGGAGGCTGACACAGGAGGACTACAGGTTCATGGCCAGCCTCAGAAATTTAGTGAAATTCTCAGAAACCTAGTGCAACCCTGCTTAGAAAGCAAATTAACTGGTATTATGCCAACAAGAATTATGATTCAGAAGATTAAATCCATTTTCTGATTCAAAATATATGTCCTGGCCTGTCAGGCATAACTGATACTTTAGGTGTGTACATCATGGTGGGAGCACATGGAGAAAGAAGCCCTCACTTCATTTTAGGAATCAAAAGAGAGAAAGAGAAAGGGGCAGAATCACACTATCCCCTTCAATTGCATGCCCATAATCTGAAATCTTCCACTAGGCCCCATCTCTTTAACTTTCTACTACCTTCTAGTAACAGCACTCTGACGAACAAGCCTTTAACACATGGGCCTTTGGGGCACATTCCAGATTCAAACTCTAACAGATATAAATATGTGGGTTTATTTGTGGGTTCTTTATTCTGTTCCATTGCTGTATGTGTCTTCTATGCCAGTATCAGGCTGTTTTAGTTACTATAACTTTATGGTATGTTCTGACATCAGGTAGTGTGATTCCTCCAGCTTTGCTGTTGTTTCTCAGGATTATTTGTCTATTTGGGGAATTTTGTGGTTCCTTAAAATTTTAGGTGAGTGTGTGTGTGTGTGTGTGTGTGTGTGTGTGTGTGTGTTAAGAATGTCTTTAGGATTTTGATCTCCCATTTGTCTCCGGTTCTATTTATTTTGAATATTCTCTTTTTTAATAGGTCAGCCTCTAGCTAATGATTTGTCCATTTTGTTTATCTTTTCAAAAGTTCAATTTTTTCTGTTGATTTTTTGCATTTTTAGTGTCAATTTCATTTATTTCTAATTTGATCTTTATTACTTCTTTCCTTCTACTAATTTTGGATTTGATTTGTTCTTGATTTTCTAGTTCCTTTAATTCCATTGCTAGATTATTTAAATTATTTTTAGTTTTTCGATATAGGTGTTTATTGCTATAAATTTAACTTTAAATACTGCTTTTGTATTCATAGGTTTAGGTATGTTGGGTTTAGATTTTTATTTGTTTCAAGAAACTTTTTAATTTTTCTTTTAATGTCTTCATTGATCCATTGGTTATTCAGGAGTATATTGTTTCATTTCCATGTATTTGAACAATTTTCATAGTTCTTCTTCTTTTTTTTTTTTGTGGTACCGGGGATTGAACGCAGGGGCATTCTACCTCCGCGCTACACCCCCAGCCCTATTTTTTTATACTTTATTTTGAAACCGGGTCTCATGAAGTTGCAGAGGGCCTCACTAAGGAGAGAGAGAGAGAGAGAGAGAGAGAGAGAGAGAGCTGAGGCTGGCCGCGAACCCGGATCCTCCGGTCTCCTCCTCCCAAAGTACTGGGATTACAAGCATGCGCCACCACGCCCGGCATAGTTCTTCTTATTTCTGATTTTTAATTTTATTCCACTGTGTTTAGAGAAGACACATGATATGATTTTCATTTTGAATAATGTTTTGAGACTTGTTTTATGGCTTAATGCGTGGTCTATCCTGGAAAATGTTTCATGTGCTGGTGAGAAGATCTATATTCTGTAGCCGTTGGATAAAATATTCTGTAAATATCTAGTAGGTCCATTTGGCCTATAGTGTAGTTTAACTTCAATGTTATTCTTTTTTGTTTTTTGTCCAGTTGATCTTTCCACTGCTAAAAGTGGGGTGCTGAAGTGTCCCACCATTATTATTTTAGAGTCTATCTCTCCCTTTAGATCTAATAATATTTGCTTTATATATTTGGGTGGGTCAGTGTTGTGTACATAGATATTTATAATGCTCATATCTCCTTGCCAAATTGATCCATTTGTCATTATATGATTCTGTTTCTTTTTATAGTTTTTAACTTAAAGTTTGTTTTATCTCATATGAGTATAACTAATACTTTTGATTTTGGTATGGAATATCCTTTTCCATGCCTTCAGTTTCAATCTATGTATGCCTTTTACTAGTTGTTATGGTTTAGGTCTGGAATATCCTGCCAAAGCTCATGTTTTGAAAGTATGGACCCAAAGAAGGAAATTTCAGAAGTGGGACGTGGATGGAGGAGGTGGAAAATTTTGGGTAGGTCTTTGGGATTATATATGTCCACAGGGCCCTCCTCCCACTCTTTGTGCTTCTGGCTGTCATAACGTGAGAGTGGCTTTCCTCCACTATGCCTTGCTGTCACAGTTTCTGCCTTGAAACTGGTCAACAATGGACTTAACTCCTGAAACCATGAGCCAAATAAACCTTTCCTCCTCTAAGTTGTACTCGTTAGGTATTTTTGTCACAGCAATGCAATAGCTGACTAAAATGCCATTAAAGTGAGTGTCTTATAGGCAGCATATACTTTGTTTCATTTTGGTTTTAGCTTTTGTTTGTTTTTATTCATTCAACCGGTCTGCATCTTTTAATTGGGGAATTAAAATTCTCCAATTAAAATCCTCTGCTTTATCAAGTCTACTGTTATAGCTCTCAATTATATTTATTTAATTCATTGAATTCTTCAGCTAAAAGATTTCTAATAGATTTTTTATTAAAACTTGGTTGAATTTCTCATTCAGATCATCAATTATATTCCTGATTTCATTAAATTGTTTGGATTCCCTAGTATCTTGCTGAGCTTTCTTAAGGTCATTATTTAACTTTTGATATATAAACATGTTTATATGTACAGTATAATTCTTAAAGACATTATATTATTGTTTGTTGCTTCCTCATCTAGTGAAAATTACTATATGTACTAGATTGTCTCTAAATAGAAATAGTAAATGAGGAACAGGGAAACAAAGATGTAGAACAACTAGCAAGATGGTAGATTTAAAATGAGCAATATAAAAAATAAATAAAATGGACAATATCAATAATTACATAAAATTCCTTTGGATTAATCCGATAATTTGCATTATTCTATTTGAAATCCTCTTTTGGATTCCTAGTTATACCACTTTATATCACTTTCAGTAGTTGTTCTAGGTTTAAATTATGCATCCTTAACTTATTATAGTATAACTAGAGTAAATATACCAATTCAAATTTTAAAATAGCTTGAAAGCTACTCTGATTATTACTTTAAAGTAACTCAAAAGGTACTATTGTTACCATATATTTTATATCTACATGTATCATAAACTGAACAATGCAATGGTTTTGCTTTAAACAGTCAATTTTAAGTTATTGAGAGGATTTTTTAAATTTACCTACATATTTGTCATTCCTGATGTACTTAATTCTCCCTATAGATGTGAGTTTTCACCTTTCATAATTTTCCTCAGTCTGATGAACTTACTTAATATTTCTTGTAGCTTAAATATTCTGGTAACAAATTCTCTTGGCTTCTGTTTATGTGAAAATGTTTCATTTCACTCTCATTTCTAAGTATTTTCATCGAATATTGAATTCTGGGTTGACAGCCTTTTTTCCAGCACTTTAAAAATGTGATTCCCTTTTTGTATAAATTTCCATTGTCTTTTTGTGAGATATCACCCATAACATATCATTCTTTCCCTGTAAGAAATATGTTTTATTTTTCTGCTGTTCTCAATGTTATCCCTTTATTTTCAATTTTCCACAATTTGATTATGATATGCCCACACATGTTTCTAATTTACACTACTCCAGGCTTGCTTCTTTGAACTGTAAATGGATGTTTGTTTGTTTTGTTTTGTGGTTTTCTTCTTTTTTTTTTTTACTAAATTTGGAAATGTTTAAGCTATTATTCAGCATTTTATGCCACACTGTCTCTCTCCTCACTGATGGTCCTCCAATTTCATGTATTTTAGATATTTAATAATATCTTAGAAGTTACTGATACTCTTCATTTTTGTATCACTTTTTCCTTCTCATTGCTCTTCATAAGGATAATTTTGACTAATATATCTTTGAGTTTATTGACCCTTCTACTATTCTCAATCTGTTGCTATACTCACAGTTATTTTTGTTTCTAATAATTTACTTTTCAATCCTAATATGTTCATTTAATTTTTTGATAGATTCCATATCATCACGGAGAGTCCTGAACTCTTCACTCATTTTCACAATCTTTTCCTCAAAGAGTGACTATTTTACACTGGCTGCTTTAAAATCCTTTTCTTTTAATTAAATAATCTGGGTCATGTAAAATTTATTTTTCACTGATTATGCTTTCTCATGCTTTAGATCAAATTTTCCTCTTTCTCTGTAGGTGTTATAGTTTTTTAAAAAATAATTTTACTACAAGTGGTAGATATTCATTGTAGATATCCTGGATTATGTTATATTCTTCTGAAGAGTATACATTGTTAATTACCAACTGATCAAATTGAATTTATGAAGGCTTGGTTTTATGTTCTCTTAGTGTGATTCATTTTCAGTTTTTCCCTTTTTCATAAGGTTAATTCCTTAATATTGAAACATAACTTTTACATAAGGCATGGCAATTCTGGGATCTCAGAGGTAATCCCAAGATGTTTACCAAACTCTGTAAAACTCCAAACTGTGTCTTTCCCACAATAGGTATCTGGTGAATTATTTGTGCATCATTTTCAGTCTTCTAGACCTCTGTTTCTCCTGGACTCTTTGGAGTCTCTCCCACTGATGCATGTCTCATGGATCATGCAAGGATTGAGAGTAGTTTATGTAAGTTTGGGGTTTCTCCTTCTATAGTTTCATTTTTGTCAGAAT
>PVJS01053132.1:0-13390 GCA_004027185.1 Glis glis | reverse complement strand
GCAGCCTCCACGCCACAGAGCAGCCTCCATGCCACAGATCAGCCTCCCTGCCACAGAGGAGCCTCCACACCACAGGGCAGCCTCCATGCCACAGGGCAGCCTCCACGCCACAGAGCAGCCTCCACATCACAGAGCAGCCCCCCTGCCTGACCCTTTCCTACCTGGGGCTCAGCACCTGGGCCTCAGAGGACCAGGAGGCCACGAGCAAGCTCCAGAGCACCAGGGGTCTTCTCCATCCAGCCTGAGAATCCTTGCTGTTCAACCCGCGGGCTTGGCGCGTGCGCAGCTGTGCTTCTTTGGCGTTGTCTGACGTGGTGGACGCATTCTGAGAACATGTCACTGGGCGATTGTCGTGTGATCATCAGAAAGTGCACTTACGTACCCCAGGAGGTAGAGCCTCCCCTCCTTCTCAGTCCTTGACAACATTTAATTTTGTTTCCAGGTCAATAGTTCCATGAGGACTCTCATTTTTTTTCTGTACTGGGGATTGAACCCAGGGGTATTCTACCTCTGAGCTATACCCCTCGCCCTATTTTATTTTTTGTTTTGAAACAGGGTCTCCCTAAGTTGCTGAGTGTCTCGCTGAGTTGCTAAGGCTGACCTCGAACCTGTGATCCTCCTGTCCCAGCCTCCTGAGTATTGGGATTCCCGGTTCCATGTGGACTCTTACCGGCAACATAAGCAGTGGGTTCTGTACGCTTAGGGGCTATGATGAACAGAACAACATGAGATTAAACGGAGCACTGGAGAACAATCGCACCAGGACACTCGGCGGGCACGAGATGGACGAGGCTGTTGCCGGTGCAGCGTGGCATGCTGTTTCACAGTAAGCTTTTCTTTTCTTTTTTTTAAGAGGTTGAAGGAGAACATTCTAAAATTATGACTAAGAAGAACGTGGTGGTGCACGCTTGTAATCCCAGTACTTGGGAGGCTGAGACAGGAGGATCACAGGTTCGCCACCAGCTTCAGCAACTTGTGAGGCCCTCTGCAACTTAGTGAGACCCTGTTTCAAAATAAAGAATAAAATAGGGCTGGGGGTATAGCTTGGAGGCAGAATGCCCCTGGGTTCCATCCCCAGTACCACAATAAAATAAAATAATGACTAAAATTATAGCATGAAGCCAGGCGTGGTGGCACACGCCTGGAATCCCAGTACTTGGGAGGCTGAGACGGGAGGATTGCAGGTTCACAGCCAGCCTCAGCAAATTAGCAAGACCCTGTTTCAAAATAAAATAAAATAGGGCCAGGTGTAGCTCAGAGGTAGAATGCCCCCAGGTTAATCTTTAGTACAACAACAAAAGTAAAGCTGGGTGCGGTGATGCACACCTGTAATCCCAGTACTTGGAAGGTCGAGATAGGAGGATCGCAGGTTCGAGGCCAGCCTGGGCAATTTAGCAAGACTCTCAGCAACTTAGCAAGATCCTGTTTAAAAATAAAATAAAAATAAAAATGGCTGGGGGTGTAGCTTAGAGGCAGGCTGCCCCTGCGTCCAATTCCTAGTACCAAAAAAAAAAAAAAAGCCAGTATCACAGCCACCATCATTAGCAAGCGCTCTGCACTGTACATAATTGTAGGTGCCGTGCTTCTATAGGAATGGCAGTGTGGCAGGCTTAGGCACACCAGCATCTCCAGGAACGTGAGTCAGGTGCTGTGCCGCCATGCCACCATGCTGTGATGTCACTAGGTGAGAGGAACTTCACCCCCCCATCCCATGGGACCACTGTGGTGCCTATGGTCTGTGGTCAAACAGAAGGTCCTTACACTGGGCATGATGACATTGTATCCTAACACCTTACACTGCCTCAGTTTTCTTTTCTTTCTTTCTTTCTTTCTTTTCTTATGGTACTAGAGATTGAACCCAGCGGCATTCTACTTCTGAGCTACACCCCCAGCATTATTTTATTTATTTACTTATGTATTTATTTATTTATTTATTTATTGCGGTACTGGGGATCGAACTCAGGGGCATTCTACCTCCAAGCTACACCCCCAGCCCTATTTTTTATTCTTTATTTTGAAACAGGGTCTCACTAAGTTGCAGAGGGCCTCACTAAATAGCTGAGGCTGGCCACGAACCTGCGATCCTCCTGTCTCATTTCCCAAGTACTGGGATTACAAGTGTGCACTACCAGGTGTGGCTCATTGAATCTTGTTTATTCTCTTTACTCCACAACCCCAATGGCTTGGAAATTATATCTTCTTTTCCCCTTAAAAACAATTATTTTATGCACACAAATGCTATCTACATAAGATATATGTGGTAATAATAGTGACAGTAATAATAATGATAGTAATTAAAAGATATACCCCTTGCATCCCGCACCCAGCTTATGACAGACCAGCACTGTGCCCTGAGCCCCGCGGGTCCTCTCCCCTCCCCCGCCAAGGTGACGCCCACTCTGTGCTGCTCACTCCTGTGATGGCTCCGCGTGCATTTATCTCCTGACAGAACACTGCTGACTTTCGTCCCTGCTTGGACTAGGAGATTCTCCTGTCATCCACTTTTCTCACGCAGACGTGTGGCTGCTGGTCCTGGCCTCCCGGGGTGTTTGGGAAGGAATTTTATGAACATCAGAAAAAGTTGCATTAGGCTGTTTTCCAGGTGTGAGGTTGCTCTTTGGTGGGCTGCGTGGAGTCGTGGGTCTGTAGTTGGGTCCTCCTTTGGGTCTGGAGTGTGGTTTCTTCCAGGAAGAGCCGGCTGACATCAGCCTAGAGACATACAGATGGATGCCGGCAAGCCGGGCCCCAGACAGGCCGGGCTGGCTTTAGTGAGTACTGTGCTCCTCCCATCAGTTCCCTCCTCTACCTTCACCAGCCGCACTGAGGGCTCGGGTTTTAGCTTTCTGGTGGGATGGCTGTATATCATTATAGTTTTTTTTTTCTTTCTGGTACTAAGGACCAAACCCAGGGGAAGTCTACTTCCAAGCTACACCCCCGGGCCATTTTAGTTTTTATTTGGAAACTAAGTTGAGTTACTGACCCTGACAAAGTTGCAGAGGGCCTCACTAAGTTGCTGAGGTTGGCCTTGAACCTGCGATCCTCCTGTCTCAGACCTCCAAGTACTGGGATTACAGGTGTGTGCCACCATGCCCAGCTCACTATAGTTTTAATTCGCACTTGTCTGTGGACAAATGATGTTGAACATCTTTTCGTAGAGTCGTGGCCACTTGGAGATCTTAGGAAGCGCCTGCTGGAGTCATGTGCCTATTCTTTACTAGGCTGGCTTTTGTTTCCCCTCTGACTTGAAATAGTCATTATATCTTTTCAATACAAATTACTTGTTGGATCTTAGTTAATCTTCACTTCCTTTAAGACTTAATGATGAATGAAGGTTCTTAGCCTTAAGGTAGCCCAATTAATTTTTTAATTTTATTTTACTTTTTTATTTTGTGGTACTGGGGATGGAACTCACGTACATTCTACCTCTGAGCTACACCCCCAGCCCTATTTTATTATTTTATTTTGAAACAAGTTCTCATTAAGTTGGGGAGGACCTCACTAAATAGCTGAGGCTGGCTGCTAACCTGTGATCCTCCTATCTCAGTCTCCCAAGTACTAGGATTACAAGCGTGTGCCACCACGCCTGGCCCAATTTACTTTAAAACTTCCCGTATGACTAATGCTCTTTGTGCCCTATTAAGAAAACTTTGTAGTCAGGCGTGGTGGCACATGCCTATAATCCCAGTACTTGGGAGCCTGAGACAGGAGGATCACAGGTTTGCGCCCAGCCTCAGCAACTTAGTTAGACCCTGTTTCTTTTTTCTTTTCTTTTCTTTTTTTGCAGTCCAGGGGATCGAACCCAGGGGCATTCTACCTTCGAGGTACACCCCCAGCCCTATTTTTTTATTCTTTATTTTGAAACAGGGTCTCACAAAGTTGCGGAGGGCCTCACTAAGTAACTGACGCTGGCCGTGAACCCGGATCCTCTGGTCTCAGCCTCCCAAGTACTGGGATTACAAGCGTGCGCCACCACTCCCGGCTTTGAGACCCTGTTTCAAGTTAAAAAATGAAATAGGGCTGGGGTTGAAGCTCGGAGGTAGAATGCCCTGGGTTCAATCCCCAGTCACACACACACACACACACACACACACACACACACACACACGAAACCTCTGTTACCCCAAGTCAAGAAGGGTTTGTTCTACTCTGTCTTGCTGATGAACTGTTGCCTTCACTTTCACAGTTGAGTTAGAAGTTGGCTGTCAGTCTTCTCCCATTTCCTCCATGTGTAATAGGCCTTTCTATTTTAGCTGCTTTTCAGTTCTCTTTTCAGTGAATTTCAGCAATTTTCTTACGACACACTGTAGTGATTATTTTCATTTGTATTTTTCTTGGCAGTTGTTGAGTTATTGGATCCCTGAGTTCATAGTTTTCATCACATTTGGTAAACATTTTGCCATTGTTTCCTTGAATATTTTTTTTTGTCCTGCCCTCTTTTTTTTCTTTATTTTGAAACAGGGTCTCACTAAGTTGCAGAGGGCCTAAGTCGCTGAGGCTGGTTGAAAACCCGCGATCCTCCTGTCTCAGCCTCCCAAGTACTGGGAGAGATTACAGGCGTGTGCCACCATGACTGGCTTGAGACCTGCTTTTAAGCACCGCTGGGGCTCAGGGTAGGATAGCAGGCTACTTAATCCTATCGTTACAGCCATTTCCTTCTGAGTACTCTATCCAGTGCCCCGTGTGTCACGAGGTCTCTCTTCTCTAGCTCATGGGAATACAGACATTTCCAAGCCTGTATCGGTTCCACAATGTGTTCGGTGGTTGATCTCCCCAGGCTTGTGTAGTGTCTTCTTGTGTGACCTCCCCGGGCATCCCTGCAGCTCTCACTCCCTGTGGCCTGCCCTCCTCACCACTATTTTTTTTCTCTCCTTCCTTCTTTCCTTCCTTCCTTCCTTCCTCCCTCCCTCCCTCCCTCGATCCCTCCCTCCCTCTTTTCCAGTCTTCTTCTTCTTCCTCCTCCTCCTCCTCCTCCTCCTCCTCCTCCTCTTCTTCTTCTTTTGTACTGTGGATTGAACCCAGGGGCATTCTACCTCCAAGCTACACCCCCAGCCTTATTTTATTTTCTATTTTGAAATAGGGCCTTGCTAAATTGCTGAGGCTGGCTTTGAACCTACGATCCTCCTGTCTCAGCCTCCCAAGTACTGGGATGGCAGGTGTGCGCCCCCACGCCCAGGCTCCTCGCCACTATTTTGCTCTGCAAGTGCTGGCTGCCTGGCCTCCCTGAACCCTGACCTGTGTCTCCATTCAGCAACGCTTCCAAACCGTTTGGCTCCCCCGCTGTGCTGACCTAGAGTTGTGTCCAGTCGGTAAGGCGGCAACTGCCGGCTCCGGCCTGCCTCCCTCTCAGGGGTCCCGGTCCTGTGCTGCCTGTGGCCTGATGTCTAAAAACTGCTATTTTGGATATTTTTCCCCAGTGTTTAAGGTGAGAGAGTGAATCCATCCTGTCATCCCTGCTACCCCTCGAGGCCAGAAGCAGAACTTGCCTGTGGTACAGTTTTAAGTTCTTCCTCATCCTAAACAATGACAGCCTTCTTGTTAAAATTTCATTTTATATTTATTTATTTATTTATATTTTTATTTTTATTTTTTGAGGTACTGGGGATTGAACCCAGGGGCATTCTACCTCCGAGCTACACCCCCAGCCCTATTTTTTATTCTTTATTTTGAAACAGGGTCTCACTAAGTTGCGGAGGGCCTCACTAAGTAGCTGAGGCTGGCTGCGATCCCTGATCCTCCGGTCTCAGCCTCCCAAGTACTGGGATTACAAGCGTGCACCACCACGCCCGTCTTTATTAAATTTATATTTTATTTCTGAGCTTCTGGGATTGAACCCAGGACCTCACACATATACTAGGCAAGCAGTCTACTACTGGGCTACACCTCTAGGCCTAAAATTTTATTTTGAGTAGAATTAAAGTTTACTCTCATTTTGGGTCATAATTTGAATGTCGGGCCATTATTTCTTTGAATATTTTTCCCTGAAAATAAAAAAAAAACATTAATTTTTGCATGCAAATATATGGGCCTAAGTCTTTCTGGAGATCAGGTTTGTTTGCTGACAATATTAACCAAAGATGAATTCATATTGGTGTGCTTTTCTTCATTTCTACAAATGAACTGAGACCCCAAACAGGCTCAGATTGCCATCTGTCCCCACAAGGGTCTTGCTCCCAAACTCCAACCCCTAAGTGCCCCCTGCAGACCCTCACATGAGTTCACCATCTCACTCACCATCGCTGCCCCGCCCCCAGCACCCGCCCTGGCACAGGCTTCCATCGGTTCCCGGAGTCCTTTCCTGCAGACTCGGTCCCTTCTCCACAAGGCCGTGGAGCACCTGCCACTCACTCCTGAGCCAGACCTTCCTTGTTCTCATCTGACCAGACAGGAGAAGACAGCCTTGCTCTCCAGGAAGAGGCCTGGAACGCCGAGCCCACCAAACCGAATCACAGCCTGCACGGCCCTCCAGCCCGGCCTCACCTCCTGGAGCCACCGGGCACAGGGGCGCGGTGCCTGGCACAAGGCAGGTCTTCCACAAGGTTCGCTGCTGCAGGCCTGCAAGGCTTGGTGTGGTCCACTCCAATGCAGAACTTGGGGCCTCCTACCTAGCCCCACCCCCTCCTCCACGAAGGTGGCCAGGCTGGGATGTCTGTCCTGGAAGTGGGGCCTGATCCTGAGCAGCTCTGGGCTGGCCGGCTGTGGAGACCTTCAGGAGAGCAGGAGATAGGTGCTGGTGGCTCTGCAGGCGCCAGCAGAGGAGGTGGTGGTGAGTAAGGACACCTGCTCCGGACTGAGGGAGCTGACCGCCCCTCGGCCACCTGCCCGGCCCAGCGGCTACGTGTGCAGGCCCCTGAGGGGTGGCGACAGTGACTGCCCTCAGTGTGAAGACCCAGGGCTGTAGGCACTCGGTGATGTGATGTCATGGGTCTCCTCCAAAGCCACAAAGCTGAGAAAGAATCGGGGGTGGCGGGGGCTCCTGCAGAGCACCTGTGCACGTCTTGCCACCTATTTTCACTGTCAGGCATACTTTTAAAGAGCGCTCCAGGGTGCGGGGTCATTGGATCGGTGTAATAACTATCTTTGTTTTTTGTTTGATTTTGATACTGGGGAGTGAACCCAGGGACATTCTACCTCTGAACCACACCCCTAGCCCTTTTAATTTTTATTTTTTGGGTACTGGGGATTGAATTCAGGGGCATTATATCTGCGAGATACACTTCCAGCCCTTTTTATTTTGAACGGGCCTAAGTTGCTGAGGTTAGCCTCGGACCTGCGATCCTCCTGTCTTAGCCTCCCAAGTACTGGGATTACAGGTGTGCACCATCACCACACCCAGCCAATAACTATCTTTTTTTTTTAAGGAGCAAACATTTGATTTGCGTTCTTGCCTAGGTCTCCACCTGGTGGTAACATCTCTTAATTGCAGTCTCCTGGGTCTGAGAGTCAAACCCTATTTTCCAGCCCATGAAGAGCCTCCCTGGGCCCCGGGTGAACCCACCCCACCCCAACACCATGCATGGAGGAGCAGACCAAGGCAGCAGACGCTGGTGTGCTGCCACGTGATACAAGAATGATTTATTAGAACAAACTCCATGACAAATCATATAAAATAACCATTTTCTGAAAGACATCCACAAGACCACCTGAGAACAATGTAGAGACCTCCGAGAAGCCAGGCAAGTGAGTCACCAATCCCAGGTCGAAGGCTGGAGCAGGGCAAACAAAGGAACTCGATGTGTGTGTGTGTGTGTGTGTGTGTGTGTGTGTGTGTGTGTGGCGGGTGTGGGAGGGGCACCAATGTGTGCATTAAAAAAAAAATTGAAGAGCGGTGACCAGGGGCGGGAGGTGTGGACGCGAAGGAATCTTGGACAACGGTGAACGGCCACTGCTTGTCTCCAGGGGACAGGCTATGGGTCACTGAGGGGCATGCAGGGGTGGGCGGCGGCCCAGGCGGGCCGTTCTAGCACCTCCTCCGGATGGGCAGCAGGCTCTGGGGTGGGGCAGTTGGGGACCCCCGCCACCCACCCCTACACACACACGTAAACATCTGGTGGGCTGGGGCACAGAGGCACATAGGACCCCACGCTTGACTCCACATCAGCTAACTGTAAACAGGGAGGCCTGTCACCCGCCGCTGGCCTCTGCAAAGCCACACAGCCACTCATCCAGCCGCAGTGGGCCCCCTTGAGGTCCAACACCTGCACAAACGCCAGGAGGGGTGCAGAGTGCACCCATGCCAGTCTGGTCGAGGTAGGATACCCCCACCCCGCCATAGTCAACGGCCTCTTTGGCTTAGGGGCTCCAGAGCGGCCGCCCACAAGGGGGCCGCAGCAGAGGGGCCTCGTTCCGCTCACCTGGCATGTTCCCAGCTAAAAGGACCCTGAGAAACCATTTCTGGGGGCCAGCCCTGCCCCCCAGGGGATCAGGCCACCGGAGCCTGTCGCAGACACCTACGTAATGCCCACAGTGTCCAGGAGGACAGGGGTGAGGCCAGAGGGGTAGGGCACAGTCTAGATCACCAAGCCACGCAGGAGCTTCCAGAACCTGGCTCTCAGCCATGCTAGTCTAGCACTCTCTCTGCCAAGGGTCTGCTCGCCCATCTGGCCACACCCACGCTCTCCAGAAGCCCAGGGTCCCTGGCTGGGATGAGCCCTGCAGGCGTGCCTGGGCGCACTCTGCATGGACGCCTGCTGTGCCTACACCTGTGTTCTCCTGCTGGCCTGGCCCACACTCGGGGGCTCTGCTGGGACAGCCCTGCTCAGTGGGCTTGGCAGTGGCGTTGGCACCAGAGGCTCAGAGCTGTGGGCTTCCTGCCCCAAACGTCTCTGTGGCCACTCGCCTGCCCAGGCTGATGGGCTCTGGTCGCACCAGCCCTGGGCTTTGGTGGCTCCGCCTGGGCGAGTGCCCTCCTTCTGGACAGGAGCAGGGACACGCCCAAGCCCCCCAGCTCCGTATTTGGCACTGAATGGCTCCCAGCCTCCCAGCCTAGCCCCTCTTCCTCTGCCTGGCCTTGGGCCAGCACGCGGGGACATGACAGGTCTATACATGGCCTCCCAGCAGGGCAAGGGTCCTTCCAGGCCCAGGTGGAACCACAGTAAGGCCTGGAGGGACCGCTGCAATGGCACGAACTGCTCTTTCCTTTAAAGCTAACAACAAAAATACCAGCGGTGGAGAGGAGGTGGGACGTGCCCCCAGGGCCTGCCCTTGGCAATGGGCACCCTGGAGCTGGGCCAGGGGCCATGGGGACGGGGGCGGGATGAGGCGGTGGGGGCTGGTTGGGCTGGGGAGGGGCCCGCCCATGGGGTTATGGCACGAGTCGGGGTTTTCAAGGAGAACCACCCGAGGTCGGATAGGTGAGAAGAGAGATGGACGGGCAGGCACAGGACCACGCACAGGGAGGCCGGCCTTGCCCGGCCCTCGGCCTAGATCAGGAACCTTTCCGCGTCAGGGAGGAAGGCCGGCTCTGGGAGGCCGGGGGGCCCGCAGTTGGCCCTCTGTGGGAAGCTCCTCAGGGGCAGGGCTGGCAGCAAGGTCTCTGCGGAGGTGGGAGAGGCCAGGCCCTGGGCTGCCGTCCGCCCCTTCCCGAGCCCCGGCTGGGCTGAGTTCACGGAAGCCCTGTTTCCTGTGAGGAGGTCCAGGTTCCCACTGGGGTCCACGATGGCGTTGATGACTGGAGGTGGAGGATGGAGAGGGTCAGGCCTGCTGAGGTCTGGCTTGGCCAGCACCCCATGGCCATCTTCCCTATCCCAGGTCTGGCCACACCCACCTTCCAGCTGCTTCTGCACACGCCGCAGTTCCTTCAGGATGGAGCTAATTTCCTGGAGAAGGCAGGGGAGGGGGCAGGTGGAGCAGGACCTCCCAGAGGCCTTGTCCCCTTCCCCAAGGGCTCTGGGCAGGAGGCCTGGCAAAGCCAGGCTGTGGGCCAGCTCGGGAATGGGGTGGGGGCCTTGCCTGTGCAGGGCCATCCCCGCGCTCACCTTGTTGGATGTCTTCAGGATGGGCACCTCGTTCTCAGCATTGATTCTGGCTTCCAGGTCCTCCCACGCGCGGCCTGTGTTTTGGAAGAGGATCCTGCAGGGGAGGGGGACAGGAGCAGGATGACGATGTGTCCAAGGATACTGGGGACACTCCCCTCCAAGATCTCTCTCCTGCTATAGTGAACCTCATGCCACTTCCTCCTGGGCCCAGAGGGGAAACAGGCTGGAGCAGGAGCAGGGCCAGCTGGTCCCCATCTCTATGTATAGACACTGAGGGTGGGGGTGGTACACACACACACACACACGGGCCAGGCTGCACACGGGCTATGCACACAGGAGTGCCCCTCGGGCCTCGGGCCCTCGCATGAGCGCCAGCCCGCGTTGTGTGTTTCCACTGCTCCTGAGAACTGCTGACTCACTTCATCTTTTCAGCAAGATGTTCCGTGTTCTCGCGGATGGCGTGTGACAGTTGGGACACTGGGTTCAGCATCAGGCTATCGAGGATCACCTGGAAGGACCCGGGCATCAACATGGTTCCCTGGAAGCCCCACTCCCAACCTGCAGGCCAGACACTGGCTGAGACCCCTCCCCCACAGCTGCGCAGAGTGGGAGGAGAGGGTGGGCACCTCCTCTCGGTTCCGAGGCCTCGTCCTGTTGGCCAGGGCGTCCTCACGGCTGCTGTTCATGTTCTGGTCGAAGTCCCGAGAGTTCAGGGAGCCGGGCGGCACCTTCTGGAAGTTGAGGCTGGCCTCCGGGATGTGCTGCACCAGCTGCAGAGGGGCAGGGTAGGGCATCTGGCTCACATGGCAGAGGACAACCACCAGGGGGCAGAAGGAACGGCCCCTCCCCTGCTCCAGACAGAGAGGTCAGGGTCCCTCCCAATGCCTTCTCGTTTTTTTGCGCGTGATACTGGGGATTGAACCCAGGGACATTCTACTTCCGAGCTACACCCCAGCCCAATTTTATTTTTATTTTGAACCTAGGGTCTCACCAGGTTGAGGAGAGTCTCACTATTTGCCGAGGCTGGCCTCAAACCTGTAATCCTCCTGTCTCAGCTTCCCAAGTACTGGGTTACAGGTATGTGCCACCATGCCCGGCTCAATGTCCATTCCTTTGGAGGGCAGCACTGAGCTTGGGGACAGTAGCACAGGTGCATTTGACTCCCCAGACCATCGGGTCTTGGCAGGGGCTACCTGGGGAGCCGGCCCAGAGGCACCTGCTCAGGCCCTGAGCTTGGGTGGGTGGGGGTGCAGCTGCCACTGCCCCGTGCCCGCCCTCTGCCCTGGTAGACAGCTACCTTCCCTGGCGTGTGCACCCAGGAAGCCATGGCTTACCTCCTCACGGGCGGAGATGGTCGAGGCAGGGGTGCTGGGCACGTTCCCAAGGGAGGGGCTGCGGGTGGGCCCTGGGGAGCCCAGTGAGTCGCCATCCCCTGCCACGTCATGGATCTCCTGGGCCAGGATGGCCACATCCTTCACCAGTGTCTGGCTCAGCCTGCAGCCGGCAAGGAAGATGCAGGTCCTGGGGTCCTCTCGTGAGAGCCCCAGCATGGAGGAAGAGGGGCCTGAAAGCTGCTGCGCCCCCAGTGCACTCCCTGCACAGCAGGCCCTGCCCCCAGGGGCAGCTACTGGGAAAAGGGAGAGCCTGGGGCGTGAGGCCCCCACCCCCCAAGCCACGTCCAGCCAGCTATAGGCAGCACCAGAATGGCCACGCCCCCCGGGAGGCTCAACTCCCCCACGTCCTGAGCGATGGTGTGGGGCGTGGTCAACAAGAGGGTGGGCAAACACCCCAGCCCAAGTGTGTGTGTGGGCGCTCCTCCTCCCACCCACCAGGGCCAGGCATGGCGGCCACTTGGCCCTCACTGCGCAGACGTGACAGCCACGAATGTGTGGGTGCCACAGGGGCCACCTCTGCAGTCAGGGACACTGAGGTAGGGTGGACTGAGGTCATGGCAGCTAGAATTTGGGGCTCCTGACTCCAATGAGTAGAGGGTAGGGAGGCAGACTCAGAGAGGCTGGACAGGGTTCGCAGGACAGCAAAGCTCCCGCTCCGCCCATGCAGCGGGGGGCACACAGCAGCCTGGCCTCAGCAAGGGACGCATCTGCGAGATACCCAGGCAGCCGGAAGAGGGCAGAGACAGCTGGGGACAGAGGCAGCCACTGCCCCCAGCGCCCCACTGTCCGGTGGGATCCTCAGGCCCACAACCAGTGCGCTCTACACCATCAGGTCTCAGCCCAGGCTTGGAGCCAGAGGGTGTCCTCTGTGACTGTCCTCATGGGGGCAGCACTCAAACACCAGCAGTCACCCTGAGGCCTCCTAGGGCCACACCCTGGCCCCAGGGCCCACGGAGGACAGGGTCTCTGCTTCCAGCTGTCCCAGCTCCACCTCCACCTGTCCTTCTATGTCTATGGCACCTCTGGCCCTCGTCACCTAGCTGGGCTCTGCCCCAAAGACTCCCCATGCTGCCCACACAAGACCAGGCCCCCCAGTGAGGTCCCACCCTCCCTACATCACCAAAATAGGACCCACATCCCTCTGGCTCCAGGTGGTGCCATACTGACATTAGCCCTGCCTAATGGCCTGCCCTTCCCAGGGCCCCTGTCCCTCTGCCACCTTGGGCTGCCACCCGTGGGTCTCTCTGCTTAGGGGCTCGCTGGAGCTCTCTGTCCCTGCCCCTGCTTCTCTCCTCCCAGCCCTGCTGAGGCCTGGGGAGCCCCGCCCTTTCACCTCTCACCCAGGTGCGGTGCCTCCATTCAGAGCTCGAGACCTATCTCCCCCAGGAAGCATCACCCGGCCCCCTGGGCCCAGGAGGGAGCTCTGGCCCTGACCCTGCCCTCCACCAGTCCCCCACAGGACATCACTTCATCATGGCCTCAGTTGCCATCTCTGTGTCAACAACGCCTATGTCCCCGTCTCCACATGGGCCACTCTCCTGAGGCCACCTGCCTCTGGTCACCTCCTTCCGGGTGCCTCGGGGCTCTCAAGCTCTGCATCCTCAACAAAAACACTTGCTGTGCACCCTGCGCTGGCTCTCCACCTGCACATCCACAGGCCTCTGGGGGCCCGGCCATCGCGCCACTGACCACCGCTTGGTGAGACCACTCTCACCCACTTATCTCCCTGCACCGTCCTTCTCATCACCTGGCCCTGCCGAATGACCACGTGAGGAAGTTCATTTCTACTAAGAACCTTGGGAAAGCCCTCCTTGTACTCAAGGTCCCCCCTTTCCGGGCAGATCTCCATGCACCCACCTATCCACTCACTCAGCTTCCCATCTACCAACCCAGCCATCCACCCAGTGACCCAGCCATCTGTCCATGCATACACTCACTGATCCCCCATCCACCGACCCAGCCATCCACCCAGTGACCCAGCCATCCACCCAGTGACCCAGCCATCCACCCAGTGACCCAGCC
>PVJS01053131.1:0-13389 GCA_004027185.1 Glis glis | reverse complement strand
CACACACACACACACACACACACAAAGTGTTACTGTATTGGAGTGGGTGTGGTGGTGCATACCTGTAATCTCAGTACTTGGGAGGCCAAGACAGGAGGATCACAAGTTTGAGGCCAGCCTGGGCAACTTAGTGAGACCCTGTTTGAAAATAAAAACTACTGGGGGTGTAGCTCAATGGTAGAGCACCCCTGGGTTTAATCCCAGGTACCACTAAAATAAATAAGTAAATAAATATTATTGTATTGAAGCTAGGAGTGTAGCTCAGTGTTGTAGTGCCTGGCATGCATGGGACCCTAGATTCAATTCCCAGCACTCCAAAAAAAGAAACTCATATTGAAGATCGAGGGTTCCCATGGGCCAGGGACCCCACCATACAGCAGGCACGGATCATTACTCCCCCACCCCATCCAGCCCCAGAGACGACGACACTGCCAGGTTCACAGGTGACTGCTGGGGTCCCACCTGCTGCTGTGACAGGAAATGCAGACTTTTAACTTACACTCTTTAAATCCTGGCCCTGCCATTGGCTCGCATTGTATTCTGGGTCAAGCCAGTTAACTTGTAAAATGGGAATAATAATACTTATCTCACAGAGTTCTTGTAAAGATGAAGGGAGGTGAGGTCTTTTGAAGCTTATGCCTGATAAGTGGCAGGTGCCCAGTGAATACTGGTTCCCTCCCCATGTCAACGCTTCCGGTCGCCCTATGACCTCGGGCCGTGCCAGGCCAGGCTTGTCCAGGTAGGGGAGACCTGCACTTACCCTGCCCTGTTCTTTGGGTAAATGCATGGCCTCCTGCCAATTACCTTCTGCCACAAGTCAGGCCTCGTCTGAGCGCACCTAGAGGCGGGAAGTTCCCGAGTGGCTCAGAGCTTGGGTTATGATTCTGCCCCGGGGGGTCCCTCATCCCCAGCCTATTCCTCCCTCCTTCCCCACTTCCTACACCCCCCAGGTGGTCCTCTTAGGGAACCTGCTTCTACGGTTGCCAGTGGGCCGTGGGCTGGTACTGGCCAGTCTGCCCTGGCCCTGGCAGCCCTTCTTCTCACTCCCAGGGTCCCCCACCCCTGGGCTTCCAGGTGGGCATGAAGCTGGAGGCTGTGGACCGCATGAACCCATCCCTCGTCTGCGTGGCCAGTGTGACGGACATTGTGGACAGCCGCTTCCTGGTGCACTTTGACAACTGGGACGATACTTACGACTACTGGTAGTGGGAGGACCCACACTTGGCCTGTGGGGGAGGGGAGGCAGGGGCAGGGTAACTGCTTTCATATCCTGGGCCCCATGGGGCCCTTCCTGGTCTACTCCTGACATTCAGAGCTTGGTCAGGGTGGGGCATAATCGGCTGTCCTGGAGATTTGGGCTATATTATAAGAAATACTGCTCAATATTACATGTTTCATCTAAAAATACCCTGGCTACGATGAGCCAACCCTGTGACTCATGATTCGCCCTTAGATGTCATGGTGTGCTAGAGTTTTGGTTACTGTGGCAGTTTTCTGACATTGGCCTCAGCCCGTCTCCCTCTCACTATGGAGTAGGATGGGGGGGTGGGGGGCACTGAAGCCACACCATGAGAGCGGGGCAGTCTCGGCCCTCCACGTTCCTCCTGGAACAGTGGTGCGTTCTTGGATTTCAGGTGTGATCCCAGCAGTCCCTACATCCACCCCGTGGGCTGGTGCCAGAAGCAAGGAAAGCCCCTCACCCCTCCACAAGGTGACCTGCTGCCTGAGCATGCGCCCTGGAAACCAGGCCTGGCCCATCTCGCTGTGCTTCTTGGCCTAGGATTTGAAACCCCCCTTTGTGTGTGGGGGGGGTACTGGGGATTTAGCCCAGGGGCCACCTCCAAGCTACACCCCCAGCCCCTTTTTATTTATTTATTTATTTTTTTTTTTTGTGGTACTGGGGATTGAACCCAGGGGCATTCTACCTCTGGGATACACCCCCAGCCCTATTTTTTATTCTTTATTTTGAAACAGGGTCTCACTAAGTTGCAGAGGCCTCACTAAGTAGCTGAGCCTGGCCAAACCCTGATCCTCCGGTTTCAGCCTCCCAAGTACTGGGATTACAAGCATGTGCCACCACGCCCGGCTTCCCCTTTTTATTTTGAAACAGGTTCTCACTAGGTCGCTGAGAGTCTTGCTCTGTTGCTGAGGCTGTCCTCAAACCTGTAATCCTCCTGTCTCAGCCTCCTAAGTACTGGGATTATAAGCCTGTGCCACCACACCCAGCTGAGACCCCTTTGATTTTAGGAGCGTCCTGTCAAACCCTGACTCTGGGCAGGTTTAGGGGAAGAAAGTTAGCAAGGGAGCAGGGAGTCCAAAGCAAAGGAAGTGTCCTTCCTCCCGGGAGCACTCCATTGGCCCACGCACAGCAGAGCTTCAGGCAGAACTGGAGTGGGAGCAACAGGGCCAGGGGCAAGGGGCAACGGGGTTCCCAGGTGGCCCTGCGAGCGGTTGGGGTAGTACTGCGCTCAGTTCTCACCAGCACCCACCTGCCTCGGGAGCCCTGGTCACGGGGGGATTCTACTCCAGGGTCTCTGCCCCTTCCGTGTTCCTGATCCTGCGTGGGGGCAGAGAGCTCCCCGTCACCTGGTGGCTGGACATTGCTCTCATCCTCTTCTCTAGACTACCCAGACCCTGACAGCTTCTGCTGGGAGAAATATCTAGAAGAAACCGGGGCCTCTGCTGTGCCCACCTGGGCCTTCAAAGTGGTGAGTCGATGCCCCCTTGCCCTAGAGCTGAGCTCAGGAAGCTGTGGAGCCCTCTGCCAGCCAGGATCGGGCCCTGGCCTCCCCTTTGGGTGGGCCATGATTTCCCCAGGCACAACACCTGGGCTCCTTTCTTGGAGCCTCCGCTCTGCCGAGCTGGGCCTTGCTTGAAAGCAACTGTCCCTCCGCAGCGACCCCCTCACAGCTTCCTGGTCAACATGAAGCTGGAAGCCGTGGACCGCAGGAACCCAGCCCTGATCCGCGTGGCCAGCGTGGAGGATGTGGAGGACCATCGGATAAAGGTGGCTCCGGGACCCTAGGGCTGGGGCAGTGGACAGGTCAGTTGGGCAGGGATTGCGTAGACTGGTGAGAGGTCACGGGCCGGCATGAGATAGGAAGCTGGAGATCTTGGATCTCGTTCTTGCCTTGTTGGTGTCTTATTTTTGTGGGCTTGGATAAATCCCTTTTCTTCTCTGACCTTTAATCTTCTCATCCATAAAATGGGCCTAGTAATCCTTGTCCTACCCAAGGATTGAGACGCCAGTCATTTAACGAGTTGAGCCCTTGGTAAATGTGGGCCAAGACCAGCTGCTGTGGGGTTGGTCCTGTGGTTCTCCCGTTCCACGATCTTGCTTCTGACAGGCCCAGGGGTGGGGGAGCCCCCTGGGGCCCGGAGGACCTTCCGCTGGGCTGGGCTCCATGAGGGACGCCTGACCCCCAAGGGCCTCTCCTCCCCAGCTCCACTTTGACGGCTGGAGTCACGGCTACGACTTCTGGATTGACGCCGACCACCCAGACATCCACCCTGCAGGCTGGTGCTCCAAGACAGGACATCCTCTGGAGCCCCCTCTCCGTGTGTACCCTTAGCCCCTTTCCCTTCCCCACAATCTCTGACAACTCTCCCATCCTCTAGCCTGCCCAGGGGGCTCTGCCCCCCATGCCCAGGTCTGACACAGAGGGCTTCGGTGCTGCAGTGCTCACCACGATCCCCGTCCTCCCCAACTAGAGCTGCCTGCTGCACTAGGCAGTGCTTCTGGCTCAGACTGCGGGCCTGGGCTGCAGGTTCCAACAAAGCATGGGAGGACCAAGCCTCTGTTCCCCAGTGACAGGCAGATGCCCAGTGGCAGCGGCTCAAGGCCCTGTCCCCGGGGAACTAATTCCTAGTGCTGAGCTCCTGCATGGACACTGTCCCTTCCCTGTCCTCCATCCCCCATCCCTAGGACTCCATGCTGACTTCTGTTCCTGCTCCTCCAGGGCCCAGAGAGCCCAGCTCTGCCTCCCCTGGGGGCTGCCCCCCTCTCAGCTATAGGAGCCTGCCCCACACCAGGACCTCCAAATATAGCTTTCACCACCGGTGAGTGAAGGCCTCCTGACGGGAGAGCCCCACCCCCACGCCAGCATCGTCTGGTAGGGTCTGTCTTGTACCTGCTGAGTGAAGTCCATGGAGGTCCACCAAGACCTTCTGAATATAGGGCCAGAGTTGGGGAGGGCTCAGTGGGGACAAGTGCATCAGCCCAACGTAAGCTTTCCTCTTCCCCAGGAAGTGCCCCACCCCTGGCTGTGACGGCTCTGGCCACGTCACAGGCAAGTTCACAGCTCACCATTGCCTCTCGGGCTGCCCGCTGGCTGAACGGAACCAGAGCCGGCTGAAAGCGGAGCTGTCCGACACCGAGGCCTCAGCACGGAAGAAGAACCCCTCCAGCTTGTCGCCGAGGAAGAAGGCTCGCCATCACGGCCGGTGCGAAGGCCAGGGAGTCAGGGCCTGGCTTTCTGGGTGCGGGGCCTCCTGTCCTCTTGGGCAGACACTGATCCCCTGCCACGGCCCTGGTCCCTCTCTCTCCAGGATCGGACGCCCTCCAAAGTATCGGAAGATTCCACAGGACGATTTCCAGAGTAAGCCTGGGTCCTCTGCTCCCATGTCCTCTACCAAGTGTCTGCAGGGAGTTCTCTGGAATTGGTGGGATGAGACACTGGGGGCGCGCAGAGTGGGAGAAGCCGGATGGCAGGCTTCCTCTCTGAGATTTGTTGAGAGCATAGAGCAGTGGCAAGAGCCCAGGCTGGGGCCTCGAGTGACCCGGGATTCCAGTCCCTGGCCTTGCTGTTCGTCTGTGGAAAGGGCACCAGGCCTCTCTGGACCCTGGCTCCCCACTATGAAGCAGGATGGCGCCCTTCTCTGCTCTCCTCTGATTCTAGGCTTCCTAGGAAGGAGACCATGGTTGTCAGTTTCTAGCAGTGTGACTTGAGCAAGTCAGTTAACTTCTCAGAGCCTCAGTTTCCATACGTGAAAACATGGATAAAACCGGCGTTTCAGATCAGGAATGTAGCTCAGAGGTAGAGCACTTGCCTAGCATGTGGGAGGCCCTGGGTTCCATCCCTAGCAACACACACACACACACACACACACACACACACATACACACACACTCACAAAACTAAAAAACTACCTTTTATTGGGTGTAGTGGTACACACCTGTAAACCCACTACTTGGAAAGCTGAGACAGGAGGATTGCAGGTTCAAGATCAGCCTCCGCAACTTGGAAAAACCCTCAGCAACTTAGCAAGACCCTGTTTCAAAATAAAAAATAAGAAGGGCTGGGGATATAGCTCAGAGGTAGAATGCTCTTGGGTTCAATCCCCAGCACCTCCCCCCCAAAAAAAGCCTTTCAAGTGTCAATTCCTAAAATAACTTCCATTTACTGCTACCATTTACTACTGGTTCCTACTTCCATTCACTGAGCAGCTACTATGGGCCAGGCATTGTGCCGAGAGCTTTACGTAGACCCTCTCAACTCCATGAGCGTCCTGTCACATGTCAAAGAGAGGAGAATGTGAGGCTCGGGTGAGGTCATTGGCCCCAGGCCGTTCACCTTGCGAGGGGCTGACCTGGGATTCGAACTTGGACCTGACTCTGCCACATGTGCTGGCATAGTAGACCTGAAGCGCCTACCCAGCACAGCACTTCACCTCTCAGTCCCCTGTGGATTCATTTTCCTGGGCCGCCCTAACAGAGCACTGCAGACTGGGCAGCTTAAGCCTCAGACGCTTGTTCCTCACCATTCCGGAGGCCCGGAGTCAGGTGTCAGCAGGATTTGTTTCTTTTGTGGCCTCTCTTGCTGGCTCACCGGTGGCCACCGCCTTGCTGTGTCCTCACAGTCTGTTTTCCATGTGTGAGCCTCCCTGGTCCTACCTTCTGCGTCTAAGTTTCCTGAGCCTCAGCGTCCACATTTGTCAGATGCGGAGTATGATAGTTACCACCTCATGGCATGTGGAGAGGCCTCAGTGAGACTCCACGTAGAGTGCTCAGCACAGGGATCTGCCACCTGCAGGTGTTGTTATCAGTCCAAATCTCTTGCCTGACTCTCTGGCTGCCTTTCCATACTGTGTCCTCTTGGTAGGAACAGAAAGCGCTTCCTGCAGCCTCAGGCCTGAGTGGGGAGGGCCTTGGCCTGCCTCTAGGCCCTCAGATGAAGACGTGGGAGGATCAACCTTCAGGGGGTGCCCATTCCCCACCTGGGCACACCTGGTCAGCTCCCATTGCAGGACCAAGGCCTGACCTCCAGAGGGCGCTCACCGACCAACCCTGTAGAATTGTTAGAAAGTGTTTGCCCCTGTGGCTGAGACTGGCCCAAGCAGGGGAAGGACTCTTTGGACACCGTGAGGCTCTTCAGTGACAGAGCAGGGGACAGAGCCCAGGTTTCTGGCCTCTGTGCAGGGTTCCCTTGCTCTACCAGCTGGCCCCTCACCCAAAAGACACACTGGTCCATCCTAGCCTTCTGAAGGAGATTCTCGTCCCTGTCGGACCTCCTCAGTGCAGCTCCTGCTTTGCTGGTGAACTGTGCCCTGGCAGGGGCCGCCTGGGAAGACAGCTGGGTTCTGCTCGCTGTGGAGGCCCAGGGGCGTGAGCTGTTTAAAAGATGAACAGAGCCGCTTCTGACCTGCAGCTTGGTGGTTGGATGACGGCTGTAAATTCCCTATGAGAGCCTGTCTGTGCCCTGGAGAGGGAAGACCAGGCCCAGGGCTTCAGAGAAGGAGCCCCTGGGTGGTCGATAGGCCAGCGCGTGGCCAGGTAGACCAGGTGCTAGTAGATCTCAGGGGAGATCCCTGTGGGTCACTGGGCAGCTGGCCAAGGGTGCAGGGGGTGCAGCTTCTCAGAGACACTGGGGGGCCGTTCAGGAGGGCATGTGCTCCGGTTAGGCTGATGAGCAGAGTGTAGTAGGGAGGGGAGCCACAGAAGAGCTTCGGTCAAGGGGGCAGCGATGGGATCCCCCAGGCCCGGGTCAGGCGTGAGGAGCAGGGGAGTCAGGGAGAGAGGGCAGGGTGGCCTATGGTGAGCGGGGTGTCCGTGAAGGGCAGAGATGCTGCAGCCATGAGCAGCTAGAATTAGCACCAAGCAAATAAGGGAATAGCTCCCCTGGACCCTGGATAGTGATGGGGCAGGCCCCACACGAGAGTGACCACACGCCCAGGGCAGCCGAGGCTGGTGAAGAGGTACTGGGGGCTTGTCAGAGCTGCCCGAGGTGGGTGAAGTCCAAGTGGGTGAGTGCCAGGCCTGGCCATGCAGAGCAGTGTCAGACACCGGATCCACGGAGCCAGTGCGAGGCTGGAGGTCAGGAGCCAGGCTTCCCCAGCAGACCAGGAAGGGAGTGACAGGCAGCGTGGGGTTGGAGAAGGGGTCCTAGATCGCCCTCTAGTGCCAGAGAAGGCAGGCAGGGCAGGGCGACTGAAACAGAATCGCCCTGGCTCTGAGAGCTGGTCAGGACCCAAAAGGACTTAGGAAAGAAGACAAAGAGAATGCACCTCTGATGTCAGGGCTGAGCTTGTCTGCACGTCGGGGCCAACTTTGACGCGAGGCAGCTAGAGAATGGTGTCTTGTGAGACGCCACAGCAGCTGCACTCCGAGAGAGCCTCCTTGCCTGGGGAGAGAGCCTGGGGTCCTGCAGCCTCAGAGGGACGAGGTGAGGGTCACTCTAAGCAGCTGACCCCAGAGTCAGTACGTAAGGGACCCACCTGGCCAGAGGGAGCAGCCCCAGGTGAGGAGTCAGGAATGTGGCTCACCCTCGTGCTCTGCAGTCCATCAGAAGCGGCTCCTGGTCCCATCTGCTGTGCCAGCCAGTCCCCTGGGTGGCAGGGGTGTGGGCCGTCCTCGGGGACCAGGCTGGTCCAGCCTCTGCCTCTGCTCCCAGCTCTCACTGCAGATGTCATGCACCAGTCCCTCTTCATGTCGGCCTTGTCCACGCACCCTGACCGCTCGCTGTCCGTGTGCTGGGAGCAGCACTGCAAGCTCCTGCCGGGAGTGGCGGGCATCTCGGCCTCCACCGTCTCCAAGTGGACCATCGAGGAGGTAAGCAGCCCTTCCTCAGCCTCCTCCTCAGCCTCCTGCCCCGCTTCTTCCTCTCACCACACCCTGGCAGGAGGGCTCAGGAAAGGCCCTGGCCAGGTGGAACCCCATGCAACTCCTGACTGTGCCTCCTGCTTGTCCCTCCTGTCCACGGTCCCGTAGAGCTGGCCAGTAGAGCTGGCTGAGATGCCGTCCCGTCGGCCCATCATAGCAGATGGGGAGGGAGCCAGCAGGGGAGACAGGCTGCAGCTCTGGGCCTCAGGAACAAGCAGCCTCACCTCACGCACTCACCAGCACAGAGACACAGGATCCTCTGAGCTGATGAGAAAAAACAGCGCTGGTATGGCCCAGAAGCCACCAAGCCGTAGAGCCCCTCTCCTGCACTCCCCTGTCAGCACTTCTCCTTTGGTTTCTAAGGTCTTTGGCTTCGTTCAGACCCTGACAGGTTGCGAGGACCAAGCACGCCTCTTCAAAGATGAGGTAAGGTGCACGTGCAGAGTGGGGGCAGAGACAAGGGCACTGTGCCATTGAGACAGCAGGAAGCAGGTGCCGGCACCAGTGCTGCCCCAGCCGTGCGAGACTAGTCATAGTGACCCACGTCTCTGTGAGGAGTCTGGTGTGGCCCGTGGCCCACCTTGGGGATGCTGCGTTCACATCATCTTCAGGAAGGAAATCGCATCCTGGAGACAAGGTTCCATTCAGTCCTCTGCTCTCTGCCCAGTCTTTTGTTGACCAAACTTAGCCAGTGATGGGCAGTAAATTAAAGTGTTCTTTCCCTTTTTTTTTTATACTGGGGATTGAACCTCTAAGATACACCCCTATCCATTTTCTGTGTGTGTGCGGCACTGGGGTTTGAACCCAGGGGTATTCTACCTCTGAGCTACACCCCCAGCCCTATTTTATTTTGAAACAGGATCTCACTAATTTACAGAGGGTCTCACTAAGTTGCTGAGGCTGGCCACGAACCTGTGACCCTCCTGTCTCAGCCTCCCAAGTGTGCATTACAAGTGTGCACCACAACACCTGGCTCCCAGCCATTTTTAATTTTAATTTTGGTACTAGGGATTGAACCCAGGCGCATTCTACCTCCAAGCTGCACCCCTAGCAATTTCTATTTTTATTTTGAAACAAGGTCTCACTGAGGGTCTTGTTATTTTGCTGAGGCTGGCCTCAAACCTGTGATCCTTCTGTCTCAGCCTCTCAAGTACTGGGATTACAGGCATCCGCCACCACACCTGGCTTGACATTTTTCTGGGGAAAGAGGAGTGAACTTCTTATGAGCTCCTGACCCAGAGTGGGCAGCGATGGGATTGACTTTATCCAGGCCCAGTGCAGCCATCTTCTTCTTCTGATCCTGTGTGGTAGAGCCCCCAGCTCCGCCTGTTCTGGGTGCTTCCCTCGCCTTCTGGGTTGATGATCTTATAATCATGTGTGCGTCTGGAGCTGGACTCCTGTTTCCAGTGCTCTACTGCTCCCCTCGATCTTTTTTTTTTTTTTTTTTTTTTTTGGTGCTGGAGCTTGAACCAAAGGCCTGGTGCGTGCCAAGTATGTGCTTCCCACTGAGCTATATCCCCTGTCCCCCTAGACAGTTTTTGAGACACAATGCATGCAGAGCCGAATGCACTCGTCTTGAAAGTACAACACCACAAGTTTATTGACATGTACACACCCAACACTTGCACCTAACACTTCAATCAAAGTATAAAATATTTGCATCATACCAGAAAGTTCTATCTCAGCCCCTTTAGTCGGACCCCACCCCAAAAGACAACCACTAATCTCTACCACCATAGATTAGCTTTGCCTGGTCTCCAACTCATATAAATGGAATCAGATAGCAAGCATTCTTCCGGGTCTGTCTCTTTTTGCTTGGTGTTTGTGAAGTTCTCCTACGTTGCCATGCACACTCTTGTTACTTACTCCGTAGTAGTGCTCCATTTTAAGACCACGCCACGTCCTCCTGCTCATGGGAATTTGGGTTCCTTTCCCCAAGGCCCTTGCCCCACACAGACAGCCTTCCTCACGGGCTCTTTTCATCTCACTCCTTCCTCCACAATTCGCTTCTCCGCCTCTGACCGTACCCACATACCTATCCCCTAGAATGAGCAATTGTCAACATTTCCCATACTCACTCTACCTATTTTTGTTTGTTTGCTTTTTGTCATGCTGGGGATTAAACCCAGGGGCATTCTACCTCTGAGCTACACCCACAGCCCTATTTTATTTTTTCTTTGGAAACAGGGTCTCGCTAAATTGCTGAGAGCCTCGCTAAGTTGCTGAGGCTGGCTTTAAACCTGCAATCCTCCTGTCTCAGCCTCCCAAGAACTGGGATTACAGGCACGTGCCACCATATTCAGTTTGCTCTACCTATTTTTGGATGAAGTGATTTTAAGTAAATTATAGACATCATGACATTTCACCCCTGAGTCTTGCAGAATGTGCTCGTCTGGATTTGTCTTGCTTCCTTGTGGTGTCATTTAGCTCGTTCCTCTATTGCCTGTATTTTCTATAAACTGAAAGTTAGATCTAAAGGCTTCATTTGATCCAGGTTAAATGTCTCTCTCATTCTTTCTCTCTCTTTCTGTTTGTATACCTTGCACTGCACAATGTCAGAATGCACACAGTGTCTACCTGTCCTACTGTTCATAGCACTAAGGTTGACCACTGGGCTCATGGAAAGACAACAGCAGCAGGGGTTTTTTGTTTTTATTTTCAGTGTTGCAAATTTGTTAATCACACTTGTTAATTTGGAGGTTGTTACACAGATGACGAAGGAGTTCAGGAAACATTTGTGAAGTAGATGACCAGTGACGGAACTGATTAGAATGTGGACAGGTGGGCTCGGTGGGCATGTGACCTATGCAGTCTCTCAGGGCCCTCACTTGGAAGAACCCTCACCAGGTTCGCGGGCAGCCTCAGCTACTTAGTAAGGCCCTCCTAACTCAGTGAGACCCTGTTTCAAGATAAAATATAAAAAATAGGGCTGGGGGTGTAGCTCAGAGGTAGAATGCCCCTGGGTTCAATCCCCAGTATGCAAAAAAAAAAAGCAAAATAAAAAGGGCTGGGGATGTAACTCAGAGGCAGAACACCCCGGGTTCAATCCCTAGTAATACACACACACACACACACACACACACACACACACACACACACACACACACGAAGAGCCCTGGCCTTGGCTTAATGCTCAGCTACCATGGTCTTGAAATTCTTCATAATTTTTTAACAAGGGGCTCCACATTTTTATTTTGTATTGAGCCCTACAACTGTGTAGCAACAACAGGGTTTTTTTGTTTTGTTTTGTTTTTTGGTACTGGAGATTGAACCCAGCGGCATTCTACCTCCAAGCTACAACCCCCCCCAACCTATTTTACTTTGAAACAGGGTCTCACTAGGTTGCTGAGAGTCTCGCTAAACTGCTAAGGCTGGTTTCAAACCTGTGATCCTCCTGTTTCAGCCTCCCAAGTACTGGGATCACAGGTGTACACAGATTTTTTGAAGCTACTGTCCATGATTACTCCAAAGACATTTTGTAAATAAAAAAACACTGACACTCAGACTGGGAACAGAGAGCATGTGACATGGGGGAACCAGTGGCTGTCTTTCTTTCTTTCTCTGTCCCCATTGCTGTCTTCCTTTTCTCCTTTCTCCCTCCCTTCTCCTCTCTCCTTGTCCTTCCTCTTCCCTTCTCCCTGTGCCTTCCCTTCCCTCTCTATGACACCTCCTTCACTCCCCATCCCATGCACATCCCTGCCCCTCCTCCACCCCTCTGCCTTCTCCCCCCTCCTCTCCCCCCCCAGATGATTGACGGCGAGGCCTTCCTTTTGCTGACACAGGCGGACATTGTGAAGATCATGAGCGTCAAGCTGGGCCCAGCCTTGAAGATCTATAACTCCATTCTCATGTTCAAAAACGCTGATGACACCTTAAAGTGACTGTCCTGGGGCTGGGCCCCCCTCAGTCCTCACACCCCACCCACGCCCCCACCCTGTCTATCTGACCAGGGCTGGTCCTTCCTAGAACCGGCATGGGCGCAGAGGAGCCCTGGCCCCGAGGCCTGGAGCTCAGGTGCCTCCACGTGCGCCCGCGAGGGTGTGACTGGGCTGGGGACATTACTGATGGTATGGGTTGGAGGTGCCATGCTGGGGGCAGCCCCACATCTCCAGCCAACTTGTGCTGTCACTGAAGGGTCTTTTTCTTAGCAGTGAAGAAGCGCCTAGAAGAGCAAGAGTCCCCCAGTCTGAGGCCCTTGTTCCTTTTTGGCATCTCCATGTATTTTATCTCCTTGGCTCCTTTCTTCCTACCTAAAAGTGACCCTGCCACAGACATTTATGCAAAAGGGCACCTGCCCCCTTTCTGCCCTCTGGGTTCGCGGCCCTTATTCTGCCGCCTGGATTCCCGGGCAGTGCCGCCAGCCATGGCCCAGCTAGCCCCCATCGCTCTTCCCCTTAGATATGTAAACCTCAGAAACGTGTCATCGTGAGGCCACTGGGAGCCTTTGGCTGCCGTTCTCCCTTCTGCCCAGCAGTGGAGGCGATGCAGCGCCGAGAGGCCTTGCCAAGGTACTGGCTCTGGACCACGTGGTATTTTGTGGCCTGCGCTGGTCCTGGCTCTGGCAGAGTGAGCAGGTGGTTGGAGCCTGTTTTACAGCTGGCAGAGATTGGGGGTCACTGATGTTCCCCATGCATGCTTTCTGTGTTGGGTCTAGGAGGAGGAAGCCTGGTCCTGTGCCGGGCCAGGAGAGAAGCCCAAGGGTATGCCAGACAATCATGGGTCTGTGGCCAGAGGGCAGCTCCGGCAGGCACAGTGTCACCAAAAGCTGAGGGGGAGAGAGCACGCTCTCTGCAGCTGTGGGTCCCACGGGGTAAGGGCCCCATGCCCGCCAGGCCTCCCGCCATGAGAACGTAGCCTTCTGTCCAGCCCACCCCCATCCTGTGGCGTCACATTCTGTCTGTTCTTAAATGTTTACGACTGGCTCTTGAGGAGTCTCACACAGACCACCTGAGGCCGGGAGTTTGGGAGGTGAGCTCTTCTATCTCTGAATCCTCCGGGTCCCTTAAGCCTGGCTTGCCACTCTCCATCTGTCTTGCACTGCCAGTTGGGTCCCTGCTGGGGCTCCGAGACATTAAATTCTCTGTCCAAGTCAGGACCCAGCCTCCACCAAGCCACTGCCAAACCTGCCTCCCTGCCTGGTGGGGAGAGCCATGGCCCCCTGCAGGAGCCTACCCCACATGGAACGAGGAGCCACAGCCGAGCTCCGTGCCCCAGGTGCTGAGATGGGCCTATGGCTGTGGAGCCAGGAGTCTTTACCCAGGCCCCTCTCTGTCACAGTGTGTGTGTGTGTG
>PVJS01053130.1:0-13392 GCA_004027185.1 Glis glis | reverse complement strand
CACACACACACACACACACACACTATATATGTATATATTTATGTATATATATGTATGTATAAATAAATACATACATACATACATAAATACAATATGCAGAGCACTGAGCCAGATGCTTTAAGATTATGAATTATGTAAGGATTGTCCCTATATTCTCCTTTAATGCAACTGTTCCATAAGATGAACTTCTGTTATGATTTCCTTCCCAAATAAACAGGTTTCAAGTTTCCCTACAACATGAAAGAACAAATAATTTTTTCTCAGTTGTGACTTTCTGGCTTCATAGGAAACGTTTAAAACAAACTGAGGGAAAAACTTATCTATTGGTTTCCACTGACCAGCTTTCTCAAGGGTGACTGAACTACACAATAACTGTAACTTCCACGAGGATCTGATTAAATCCTACATGCACATGACATGGGGGTGGAAGGGGGGAGCCATGTGCCCTTCCATTTCAGTATGAGAGTTAAAACGTATTGTCAGGGAAGGCAGGAAGATGACCAGGATCATGTGGTTTGGAAAGATCAAGAACGATGGGACAGAAATATTCCAAATAATTGCAAGTAACTTGGGCTTCCACAAATGCCCTGCCATATTAAATCATGCCTGACTCTGCAATGAAAGGAAAAATTAAAACCTGTCTCATGCCTCACTTCTGCCACTGACTGAGCTTGAGAAAGAAATTAAGACAAACCTTTTTAAGTTATTCAATCAAAGGCAGAAATAACAGTCTGGACATTTAACGGAATAAGCTCATTCATGTGGGGTAAAAGACTTGTTTAGCAATTAGCCAGTGTCTTTATGGAAATAATTTAAAACAGAAGCTGGGTGTGGTTGCGCACGCTTGTAATCCCAGTACTTGGGAGGCTGAGACCGGAGGATCGCAGGTTCGTGGTTAGCCTCAGCTACTTAGTGAGGCCCTCCACAACTTAGTGAGACCCTGTTTCAAAATAAAGAATAAAATATGGCTGGTGGTGTAGCTCAGAGGTAGAACACCCCTGGGTTCAATCCCCAGTAACACACGCGCGTGCGCGCGCGCACACATACACACACACACTATAATAAATAAATAAAAAATAAAACAGGAAGCCCCAAGTTTCCTTAAAACTTTTCCGGTATTAGTTTGCAAAACTGGTTGTTCCAATATAAAATTCTTTGTGTGTGTCTGCTAGTCCCCCTAGAGTTATGGCTAATGTGTTCTAAATAACAGGACCACTTACTTCCTAAGACCTGTTTCTTTTACTTTTAATATCCTGTTTTTCTAAAGCCACAGAACTGATGTCCTTCAACAAAGTAAAGTGAATACTGAGAACCAACTCTCATATCCAAGGACTACAGGGATTATACCCCAAGACAAATAAGGGAACACTCACAATGGTCAATATTACATTAAGGAATTCCATAGCACATCAAATGACATTTTGGAGTTTAGGTTCTGTTCAACCTGACCCATGTTTTGGGAGAATTAATCGCCAACAAGATAGCTGTGTTGGGAATTCAGAAGCCAAGAATAGGCACTCTCTTCACAGAAATAGAAAATGAGAACCAGTCAGCTCCACCGTCCCACAGTGGAATCTTGCATGCAGGACATGAACAATTGTTTTGGTTTTTTTTTTTCCAAAAATGAAAAGCAGAGGGACTTACATGGCTCCCTGGTGATGAACTGAGGTACAGTGTTGGGCAGAGGAGTGCTGGGGTTGGGAGTCCCTACGAGCTTGTTCTTGGCCATCTTCGTGTTTGCCTTAGCAAACTCTAGTCGTAGTGTTTGCGGAATTTCAGGATCGAAGCGGATGCCCTTTGGAAATAAAGAACAAATGGAAGATGTTTTCATTTCCTGAGAATCAAACCGGAATGGTGACAAAATAAACACACCAGCAAACCCTGGCCTGCCGGGGGGAAAAGGTCAGCAAGAGCACCCGGTCTCACTATTTATATGAAATATACAAACGCTACAACACAGTGTGTCCACAAAGGCAGGCAGATTTAGTTGACTCCACTAAAACATTTAGTTACATGGATTTTCAACTACCTCTTTTCTTTCTGGACAAAAACTTCCAAGTTCGAGTTCTAAAATTTACACCAGCAAGCTGGGCATGGTGGCACACACTTATAATCCCAGTACCTGGGAGGCTGAGACAGGAGGATCGCAGGTTTGAGGACAGCCTCAGCAAGTAGTGAGACTCTCATCAATCTAGCAAGACCCTGTTCTAAAATAAAAATAAAATAGGGCTGGGGGTGTAGCTCGGAGGTAGAATGCCCATGGGTCCAATCCCCAGTACCAAAAGGAAAATAAAATAAAACTTAGACCAGCAAATTCCTAGCACAGTTTACAACTTTGATTGATGGCTACTAATGGAAATGAAAATTGGGACTGTGATACAATGAGAGTGAGATATGGTGCAATGCTGGTATCTGACGCGCGAAACCCAAGAGGCCCGGGCTCTAAACAATGCAATCTTTCAATGTTCATTTTCCTTACTTATAAAAGAGAAAAAGCTTCTCATCTCTTTCTAACTTAGAGCTTTGCAAAGGTAATACAAGTATTCTGCATCACTCAGAAGATGAGAGTTAAAAAGCGGTAAGATTATTACTAGTACTATTTTCCCTGGGGTACTAAGGGATTGAACCCAGGGGCCTTCTACCTCTGAGCTACACCCTAGCTCATTTAATTTTTTTTTTTTGAAACCGGGTTCTGGCTAGGTTGCTGAGAGTCTTGCTAAGTTGCTGTGGCTGGTCTTGAACCTGGGATCCTCTTGTCTCAGCCTCCCAAGTATTAGGATTACAGGCATGTACCACCATGCCCAGCTAGCAGTGAGATTTTAACATATCTAATTATCATTTGATTCCAGTTAGCTTATAAATTTATATAAAATCTGAATGGCTTGACATAGTCAAGTCTTGATTTTGATTACAGTTGGTTTATTTGCTACATGGAGACACAAAAGGTTATACAGGCCAAAGAGATGACAGTAACTTCAATTACCCTTGTCCTTAAAATTGCTGTTTACCTAAAAAAAAAAATCATTAAGATAAATTACAAACACTATAAACGACAAGATTTAGGGCAACACAAATCTATTTTAGAACCCTTCCATTCAAGAATGCCTTTGTGTTGGGCATGGTGGTACATGCCTGTAATCCCAGTATTTGGGAGGCTGAGACAGGAGGATTGCAGGTTTGAGGCCAGCCTTGGCAATTTAGCAAGACCCTGTTTCAAAATAAAAAGTAAAATGGGGCTGGGGATGTAGCCCAGAGGTAGAAACCCCCTGGTCCCCCCCCACATTAATTAATTAAAAATAAGTAAAATAAAATAGGGTTGAAGTGTAGCTCAGAAGAAGAATGCTCCTGGGTTCAATCTCTAGGAAAACACACACACACACACACACACACACACACACACACACACACAGCCTTTGTTTCTAGGCAAAACCAAGAACCTAATGAAAACTGTTCAATGCCATAATTTCTGGCTCCCAGCAACAGTGTCAAAAATAAAATGGCACTCCCTGGGTACTCAGGTCCCATGTTTGTCTGAGATGAAAATGAGGATCTTAAGAACACAGGTTTCCCACTTAGTGCTCTGAATGCACATGTGTAGGCCTGATGGTCAAATTCCCCTTTTTCCTTCTTTTTCTTTTTGGTATTGGAAAGTGAACCCAGGGGCAGTCTACCTCTGAGCTATCCCCAGTTCTATTTTATTTTGTTTTGTAGAAGGTATTGAATCCAAAGGTGTTCTGCCTCCAAGCTATACTTCCAGTCCTTTCTAAACTTGTTTTCTATTTTGAAACAGGGTCTTGCTAAGTTGCTGAGGCTGATCTTGAAGCTGCAATCCTCCCATCTCAAGCACTGGGATTACAGGTGTGTACCACCACACTGGGCATACCCCCAGTCCTTTTTATTTTTATTTTGAAATAGGGTCTTGCGAAGTTGCTGAAGCTAGCCTCCAACCTGTGATTCTCCTGTCTCTGCCTCCCAAGTACTGAGGATTACAGGTGTGCACCACCATGCCCGGCCCCCTTTCTTTTTCCCTGTTAACTTGAAGAAAAATAAGAAAATTTCCATAAGAAGTGAGTAAGAATCTTACTCTGTAGTCTAGGATGACAACTCTGAACTAGGAGGAGGTGGGGGGTGGAGTGGAGAGAGGTCCTTGGAGAGGTAAGACAAAAGGCTGGGGGCCCAGACCCAAAGAGGTCTGGGAATGGGTAGAATTTCTTCCTAAACCTGATTTATTCATTCTCTGAGAAGAAACCAATTGAGGGTGGCAAACACTGGGGACAGGAGTACCCACTCGTGTAGACCTAAGCAACAAAAGTAAAAAGGGGTATCAGTTTTGTGAAACATAAAGAGATATTTTCTTTAGCTTGTCTAGTGATTTTTTTGTTGCTATTGCTTTCATTGGGGGAAACCTCAGTATTGTCTTGCCAAAAACATCTATAAGGAAAGAGACCAAGCTGCACTGTGGTGCAGCAACATTTCCTTCCACCAGCCTTAGGGTTAAGAGTGTTTTACCCAGCAGAGCTATTATTGCAACAGAACACATACTTCCAAATATGGACCTCAAGAGCTGTGGTCTTTGCTGGGAGACAAGCATGGTTGCTAGCTGTGATTTTATTTTATTTTATTTATTTTATTTTATTTTATTTTATTTTATTTTATTTATTTTATTTTATTTTATTTTATTTTATTTTATTTATTTGGTGGTACTGGGGATTGAACCCAGGGACATAATACCTCTAAGCTATACCCCTAGTCCTTTTTTTTTGCAGTACCAAGGATTGAACCCAGGGGCATTCTACCTCCGGGCTACATGCCCAGCCCTATTTTTTATTCTTTATTTTGAAACAGGGTCTCACTAAGTTGTGGAGGGCCTCACTAAGTAGCTAAGACTGGCTGCGAGCCTGGATCCTTCGGTCTCAGCCTCCCTAGTACTGGGATTCAAGCATGCGCCACCAACGCCCGGCTATTTTTTGTTTTTGAAGCAGGGTCTTAATAGGTTGCTGAGGGTCTCGCTAAATTGCTGGAGGCTGAACTCCAACCTGCAATCCTCCTGTCTCAGCCTCCCAAGTACTGGGATTACAGGCATACACCACCATACCTGGCCCTGGCCGTTGTCGGGGCACCAGGCTCCCGGGGCCAGCCCGAGGGTGATGCGATACTGAAAGGGGGGGATGCACACGCCGACGGCCCGAAAAAACACATACCTCGGACCGGGAGACATGTCTGGCACAATCTCGTTTATTAGAAAGGCAAATCCCTCCTTTATAGTAGAGGCAATACAGGAAACTCGCAAGCAGTAGGGTGTGACACCACGCCCCCCTGTAACCTATCATAGGTAGAGGCACCTGTCATCTGTGAGCACGGAAGGAGGTAACTGCCTATCACAGCCCTCCTGAGGCTAGGTGGGGCTATCTGCGGGACCTCCCTCTGAGGAATCCGCCAGCGCCATCTTTGCCATTAATATGCTGAATTACTGCCACGTGGGAGAGGCCCGGTACTCTAGAGCAGGCTTCTGCCAGTCTACCAGGCCCTCTCATGGCACTGGGTGGAGACCCCTACAGGCCGTGACTTAAAGGCATGCATTGATTCACAGTACACCCCATCAGACGCACGATTTCAGGCTGTCCTTCCTGAACTCCATCAATCTTCCTGGGATAAGCAACGTTCCTAAACGTGAGCCCACATCAGTATGAGGACCTCGGCCCAGGCCCACATGGCAAGAGTATCATGGGACCTGTCTGGAGTCCTCTGATGCTTCTAGCCTTAGATAAAGATGCTGAAAATTTGAATTCTATACCTCAACTGTTCGCTGGTGTTCCAGAATCAACCAGAGTTTCACCCAATGTACCTGTCTGTCATACAACCTGGGCTGGTGACCCACATCCTAAGATATGCTCAACCAAGCTCCCGTTCCCTGCTCCCTACTCCTTTCTTCAGACCCTTCTCTTGCTTGAGCTAAAATAACATCAACATCATGTTCCAAATCAAAGTTCCAGCATTCTTATTAAAGAAAAGGGGGGGGGGCTGAGAAGTTAAAATGACCTAATTTATTTGGCAGCTTATTCAGAGGCCGGAGGCTTAGAATACAAGCCACATTCCTCTAGCATCTTTAGCAGCAATACCATATTTGGTAATTAATATCCTGCTCAAGCTAAGTTTCTATCCATAGCGATTAGCCAAGGCCAAAACATTTTAAATGTTAAAGGATGATGAAGAGGAGACCGGGGGGGGGGGGGGGGGGGGGGGGGGGGGGGGGGGGGGGCAGGGGAAGGGAAAACATGTCAGTCAAGAGAGAGAAAAGGAAGCCAGGCGCAGTGGTGCAGGCCAGTCATCCCAGTACTTAGGAGGCTGAGACAGGAGACAGGTTTGAGGCCTCAGCAACTTAGTGAGACCCTGTTGCAAAATTTTAAAAAACTGCCGGGCCCTCCGCAACTTCGTGAGCCCCAGTTTCAAAATAAAGGATAAAAAATAGGGCCGGGGGTGTAGCTCGGAGGTAAAATGCCCCTGGGTTCAATCCCTGATACCGCCAAAAAATAAATAAATAAATAAATAAATAAATAAATAACTGCCGGGCATGGTGGCACACGATTGTAATCCTAGTACTTGGGAGGCTGAGACCGGAGAATCCGTGTTCGAGGCCAGCCTCAGCTACTTAGTGAGTTAGTGAGGCCCTCTGCAACTTAGTGAGACCCTGTTTCAAAATAAAGAATAAAAATAGGTCTGGGGTGTAGCTCAGAGGTAGAATGCCCCTGGGTTCAATCCCCAGTACTGCAAAAAAAAAAAAAATTAAAAAACTGCTAGGGCCTTAAGCTCAGAGGTAGAATGCCCAGTACAAAAGAAGAAGAAAGAAGAAAGAAGAAAGAAAGAAGAAAGAAAGAAGGAAGAAGGAGAAGGAGAAGAAGGAGAAGAAGGAGAAGGAGGAGGAGGAGAAGAAGAAGAAGAAGAAGAAGAAGAAGAAGAAGAAGAAGAAGAAGAAGAAATGGAGCTGGGCACACTGGCACAAGCCTATAATCCTAGTACTTGGGAAGCTGAGACAGGAGGATCAAAATATTTGAGACCAGTCTCAGCAACTTAGCAAGACCCTTCTCCAAAATAAAAAATATAATGGGGTTGGGGGTATAGTCAGAGGTATAACATCCCTGGGTTCAATCCCCAGTACCTAAATAAATAAATAAATAAATAAATAAATTGAAAAAGACAGGAGGATGATGGGAAAAGAGAAGGTAGGAAGGAGACAAGGAAAACAAAACAAAGCAAAACAAAACAAAACAAAAAAAAACCTTGTGCTTTTAATTAAAGCATAATAAGATTCTTCTCTGGCTACAGTCACTTCACAATTAAATGCTGTCAGGATAGGATTACTGACAAATGAAAGGGGGAAATCCCTGCCTTTCAGAATCACCCACCACGAACCAGTTTATAATTTACAAAAACTTCGCATAGTTAATAGAGAACTCTTCTCCCTGCAACGCAAATGGTCTCCTATTTACATGGACCGGAAAGCATGCCTTCTAGATATTGGCACGATGTGAATTTGAGGATGAGCAGTTACTTAGAGGCAACCCAATTGGATTGGCTGCAGGGACAGCCCCTCCACCAACCCAGGTTCCACGTCCCTAGCTCGGGTGGACCGCGTCAGGGTATCCTTGGAGGCTAGTCTACTCAGGAGCACACTGCGCGGCTTCACGCCATGCAGAGTGCCTGGGAAGGCGTGATGACAGGAGTCATGGAAGAACACAAGTTCACCAGGTGGTGGTCAGTGCAGGAAAGGGCTCAGCAAATTTCTGTGTGACAGGATGCAGGGAGGTAGCCTGCGTAAGCAGGTCTGGGTGAAGGTCCTCTTGTGCCCGAGTGAGGACTCTGGAGTGTGCACAGAGCTGACATCCCCAATGCTGGTGTGCAGAAGAGTGAACTGCAGGGCTCGCTCAGCAGCCCGAGCTTCTGACTCCGTAGGCTTGGGACGGGACCCGAGAACTCACATTTCTAAGCCGCAGTTCCCAGGTACTGCAGATGATCCTGTGCAAAGACCACATTTGAGATCATGGTAGCTGAGGGTAACCTGCCTGGTGGTGGATAGGAAGCAGGCCCCAGGAAGGGCGGTGGGTGGGATGGGTCCTTCTTTGGAAAGGGCACCAAAAGGCCAAGGTCCAGGTCCTGTGTCCTAGCTTCTCTATCAATGACTATTTAAGCGATACACCTTACCACTCACTAGAGAAAAGGTCCCCAAAGTGAGGACCTCACAGAACCCTGAGGCCTGCTGAGAGCCGAATTTGGTACAATAAACACAGAGCTTTAATTGAACTAGGCCTGTAATCCCAGTACTTGGAAGGCTGCGACAGGATGATCGCAGGTTTGAGGACAGCCTCAGCAACTTAGTGAGACTCTGTCTCCAAAAAATAAATAAATAAATAAAAAATAAAAAAGGTGGGTGTGGTGGTGCACACTTGTAATCCCAGTACTTGGGAGGCTGACACAGGAGGATCGCAGGTTTGAGGACAGCCTCAGTGACTTAGTGAGACCGTTTCAAAAAACAAAAAATAAAAAGGGCTGAGAGTGTAGCTCAAAGATAGAATGCCACTGGGTTCAATCCTCAGTACCACACAAACACACACACACAAAGGTCTGAGGGTGTAGCTTGGAGGTAGAATGTCCCTGGGTTTAATCACCAGTACAAGGAAGGAAGGAAGGAAGGAAGGAAAAGAGAGAGATTTAATTCTGTGAACTCTCAGCTATCTCAGGGCCTCCACAAATGGTTATTCCATTAAAGTGCATCTAGCAGTCCTCAATAGTGAGTTTTAGGGACAACGCATTCATTTAGAGAAAAAATGGTAAAGAATGAGGCAGGGTGACATGTAATTACTATAAAAGATGTTCATGGCTATATTGGGTTAAAAAGAAAAGGATGCTCAGCGATGTTTACTAGTGTGGGTGTACAGAGTGTATCTATACCCGCCCACAACTGCCCATGTGAGTCCAGACACATTTACCATGAGACAACCAACATGGTAACAGTGGTAACCGGGAGGGGTGTGTACAGACACACTGCTGAGATTTTTACAAATATCTACAACTTATAAAGTTGTAATTTATGAAATTCAGTACAGATTAAAAAAAAAGAGGGAGAGAGCCGAACAAGTAGTTTCTCATGGAGGGCCATAGAGCTGGACAGACAGCCTGGCACTCAACCAGTTATTGGTGTTTTCTGTTTGTTTCTTTAAAAAACTATGTTCTGAAATAACTTCAGACTTTCAGAAAAGCTGCAGACATTGTACAAAGAATGCCTGTGCACCCTTTGCCCAGATTTCTCAAATGTTAGCATGTGAGCACATTTTGCTTTATCATCCTTCCCTATTCTGTCTCTCTTCTTTCTCTCTCTCTCTCTCTCTCTCTCTCTCTCTCTCTCTCTCTCTCCCTCCCTCCCTCCCTCCCTCCCTCCCTCCCTCTCCATCCAACCCCGCCAACTGTTTGGGCTGTGAGCTTTCCTCTTTACTTCAATTCGAGTTCCTAATAAGGGCATCTCTTTGTTTTCCTGATTCAGGGTCTAATCCAGGGTCATGCATAGCATTTACTTGTCCCTGTCCCATCTCTTCTGTCTCTTAATCTGGAAGGGTTCTTCAGTCCTTGTCTTTCATGGCCATGACATTTTTGAGGGTACGGGCTGTTTATTTTGTAGAACTTCCCTCAACTGGGTTTTATCTAATTTTTTTCTTGTTTAGAATCAGGTTATGCATTTTTAGCAGGAATATCAAGAGAAGAAGCTGTGTGTCCTGCTCCATGCATCGTATCAGGAAGCACATGATGTCATTTTTGTCCCATTCCTAGTGATACGAACTTGGATCACTTGTCAAGTTTCTCTACTGTAAGGTTACCAAAAATTTCCCTTTTTAACAAATAAGTATGTCACAGAATGGTATTTCAGGCTATAGAAATATCTTCTTTCTCATTAAACCTACTAGTAATTTTAGCATCTGGGTGTCAAATGGGGCTTGGTAATCTCATCATTATCTACCTACCTATTGATAGATCTGGGGGTAGTGGCACATGCCTGTAATTCCAGTACTTTAGAGGCTGGGACAGGAGGATTGCAGGTTTGAGGCCAGCCTTGGCAACTTAGAGAGACCCTCAGTAACCTAGTGAAACCTTGTTTCAAAATAAAAATTAAGAGGGGTTCGTGATTTAGCTTGGAAGAACTCCCCTGGGATCAATCCCCAGTACCACAAAAAAGGGGGTCTGGGGGTATACCTCAGAGGCAAAAGGCCCCTAAGTTCAATCCCCAGTACCCCCAACAACCACATATAAGAATACAATAGGATCGTAATGTATGAAAATCTACTTTTACAATAATCTGTTCAGCTCTTCCCTAGCCTTAAGAACCTTTTAACCTTTATGAGGTTATGATAAAGTCAATGAAACGCCCATTATATCCAGAAAATGCTAAGGAACTAAGGGAGGAGCTCAAATCAAGGTTGAACTTGCCAATGCCCTGGTCTCCCTATCCCACCTTGTTAATCTCAGTACCTGGTTAGTATCACTACCTGGCTGATTTTCCTTCCCCTCCTCCACCACCCTCCTTACTTTGATTTCTGGTTGTAAGACCCAGATTTTCTGAGCGCTGGAGTTCTGACAAACCTCTTTGGTTCTCCTGAGCAAAGGGAGACTGCAGGAAATATTCAGTGTTGCTTCAAAACCCACTGTTAGAGTCCCTTCACGGGGTACCAGCGGTGAGCTCCTCTACCTGGTGACTGCTGCTGGCTGGCCTCGTCGCTAACCCTGTCTCAGTTTAATGTCTTTATTTTCCTGATGAGGGCAGTGACTCTGCTCCTGGAGGCATGAGGAGTCAGATCACATGTCGGAACTGAGGGTGAAGGGCTTTCCTCCCCCGTACTCAGGAATTACCAAGCATCACACATGGGGGGGTGGAACCGGCAATGGAAACAAGCCGGAGCCCACTGGGAAGAACTAACAAGTTGCAGTAGTCAACAGAGAGAATGGTGGGCTCTGCAGACACTCCGGAGCTTTTAGAAGGCCATTAGATCAGATTCACTGAGATCAGGGTTTGGTTGGGCTTCAGTAAACTACTGTGTGGTTTCTCAGCAACCGCTTGGTTTCTTCCAAGAGAAACTTAGTGCTCTGACACCAGTTCCCTCCCCTACAGGTGACAGGACAAAATCAGGAACTAAGTCATTTGCGAGAATAATTCCTATTACCTATTCTTGCACATGCTGAACACAAAAGTTTTATAGCCAAAGCGGTATGTGGGGAAGACCTGGGTAAGATATTCAGGGGTCATGGGTGGCTTACTTTTACTATACTCTGTTTAAAGATCTTTCTTTTTTGGTGATTTTTGTTTGTTTTGTTTTGTGTTTTGGGGGTAGTGGGGATTGAACCTGGGGCATTCTATCTCCAAGTTACATTCCCAGCCAATTTTGATTTATTATTTATTTATTATTTATTTATTTATTTATTTATTTATTTATTTATTTATTTGCGGTACCAGGGATTGAACGCAGGGGTGTTCTATCTCCGCGCTACGCCCCCGACCCTATTTTTTATACTTTATTTTGAAACCGGGTCTCACGAAGTTGCGGAGGGCCTCACTAAGGAGAGAGAGAGAGAGAGAGAGAGAGAGAGAGAGAGCTGAGGCTGGCCGCGAACCCGGATCCTCTGGTCTCCACCTCCTAAAGTACTGGGATTACATGCGTGCTCCACCACGCCCGGCTTATTTTTTATTTTGAACAGGGTCTCACTGCGTTGCTGAGGGCCTCACTAAGTTGCTGAGACTTGCCTCAAACCCGCGATCCTCCTGTTTCAGCCTCCCAAGTACTGGGATAACAGGTGCACATCACCACGCTGGGCTTAAAGATTTCTTTTGGCCCAGAGTGGTGGGGCACACCTGTAATCCCAGTACTTGGGAGGCTGAGACAGGAGGATCTCAGATTCAGAGACAGCCTCAGCAATTTAGCGAGACTCTCAGCAACCTAATGAGACCCTGTTTCAAACCAAAAAAAAAAAAGGGCTGGGGTGTAGCTTGGAGATAGAATGCCCCAGGTTCAATCCCCAGTACCAACAATTTAAAAAAAAAAGATTTCTTTTGTTCAACCATAAAAATGTATTTGACTCCTTCTTGCTAAGTGATCAAACACTGAAATCTATTTTATTTGTGACTTAAATTTCTATTTAACCATTTTATGGTGATTTAACTCAAAATTCAATGTTCTTATTTTAAAAGTTGCTAGAATGTCACAAGACATTACAGATATCTTTACAACAGCTTTGAGACAGAAGTCACATACCATACCATTCACTCCTTTTTGGGGGGCAGCTACTGGGGATTGAACCCGGGGGATATACCTTCAAGCTACACCTCCAGCCCTATTTTATTTTTATTTTGAATTAGGGTCTCGCTAAGTTGCTGAGGTTCTGGCTAAATTGCTGAGGCTGGCCTTCAACCTGTGATCCTCCTGTCTCGGCCTCCCTGGCACTGGGATTACAGGTGTGGGCCACCACGCCCAGTTGGATATACTACATTTTGTTTGTCATTTTTTTCAGCTAACAGGTGTTGGGTTGTTTCAACTTTTGGCCTATTACAAATAAGGTTGCTACGAACACTTGTGTACAAATTTTTGTGTGAACACATGTTTTCAGTTCTCTGCGAGTGGAAATGCTGGATCTTACGGTAATTCTTTTAAGGTTTCTAAAGTGCCAAACTGTTTTCTAAAGCAGTTAGGCCACTTCAGTCCCACTACCAACATACGAGCATCCTCATTTTCCCACGTCCTCGCCAGACACTCGTCACCACCTGTCTTTTTTATCTATCTATCTATCTATCTATTTATTTATTTATTTATTTATTTATTTAGTGGTACTGGGGATTGAACCCAGGGGCATTCTACCTCGGAGCTACACTCCCAGCCTTTTTTCATTGTTGTTTTGAAACAGGGTCTTGCTAGGTTGCTGAGAGCCTCGCTAAGTCGCTGAGGCTGGTCTTGGACTTGCAATCTTCCTGTTTTAGCCTCCCAAGTACTGGGGATTAAAGGTGTACACCACAGCACCCAGATCACCTGTCTTTTTCATTGTAGCAACTGTAGTAGGTGTGAAGTGATACTTCATTGTGGTTTCGATGCACATTTCTCTATGCTGTTATATTTTAAAACATTTTATAAACTGGGTGTGGTGGCGCACGCTTGTAATCCCAGTAGTTGGGAGGCTGAGACAGGAGGATCGCAGGTTCATGGCCAGCCTCAGCTACTTAGTGAGGCCCTCCACAACTTAGTGAGACCCTGTTTCAAAATAAAGAATTAAAAAATGGGACTGGGGGTGTAGCTCAGAGATAGAATGCCCCTGGGTTCAAACCCTAGTACCAAAAAAAAAAAAAAAAAAAAAACAAAAAAATTT
>PVJS01053129.1:0-13389 GCA_004027185.1 Glis glis | reverse complement strand
AAAAAAAAAAAAAATTAAAGCTGGGCGTGGTGGCACACACTTGTAATCTAGTACTTGGGAGGCTGAGACAGGAGGACTGCAGGTTCAAAGCCAGCCTTGACAACTTAGTGAGGCTCTCAGCAACCTAGTGAGACCCTGTTTCCAAATAAGAAATAAAATTGGGCTGGGGGTGTAGCTCGGAGGTAGAATTCCTCTGGGTTCAATCCCAGTACCCCCCAAAAAAGTTTTTTAAGTATACTTTTATTGGTACATTGTAGTCTCACATCATAATGTAGTTCAGAGTGATAATGACAGCTGGGTGTGGTGGCACACGCTTGTGATCCCAGTACTTGGGAGGCTGAGACAGGAGGATCACAGGTTTGCGGCCAGCCTCAGCTACTTAGTAAGGCCTTTGCAACTTAGCAAGACCCTGTTTCAAAATAAAGAATAAAAATGTAGCTTGGAGGTAGAATGCCCCTGGGTTCAATCCCCGGTACCGCAAAAAAAAAAAAAAGAGTGATAATGACATACATGCACACAGCACTTAAAACCCACATTTATAGTACATTAAATTAACATGACTTATGAAGTGAAAACATGTGCGTTACAATTTTTAAAGTATATACTCACTTGTGGTCTTCGCCTGAGGAGACGGTCTCATTATTTGGTGTTACTGAAGTTGTTCCAGACCCAACTAACATTGGCTGGTTTAAGACAGAAAAGTAACAATGATATCAACCTTAAAAGCCCATGAAAGAAAGATATTACCATTGAAATTGATAAACTAGTTTATATAAACATGCATGCCAACTGCAAATACTTAAAACCTTCCAAATTTTCTTGTAAATAAGAACATAAGTTTTAAACAGCTAGAAATTCAAATTAACATTTGAGGTAATTTCCAATGCTCCAAAAAACTTTAAATGTCCCTCAGATGAACCTCCCACCCTAGTTAAAGACACATAGTGAAAGAAAGGAAAGTTGTACTGGCGCTTCCACACTCCCTCACTGTCCTCCTTCCCCTCAGATAAACCGGAGCCAGCAAGCACTCACCAGGAGGCTTAAGATAATGTCCTGCTTATCTTGGAGTAGAGTCTTAGGTGAAAAGAAGGAAAGGATCCTGTCAATCCTGAGATTGTGAGGATTGTTAGGATTTAATGACTGGAATTCATCATTCCTATTTGACTATTTTAAATGAAATAATTCCAGAAAAAGCTTTTGAATACTATAAACCGATATACTGCTCTCTTATCTCTCCCTAAAATTCAGTTTAGTAATAATAGATAATTATTAAGCACTGACTACCTAATAAGCACAGTAACTTCATTAGTTATTAGTAACAGGTATCACTATTATTCTTGTTATATAGATGAAGACAGTGGGGCACAAGAGGTCAAAGGACTTGCTCAAAGTCACAGGTAATGACTGTGACTTTTATAGGCTGGGCGCAGTGGCGCACGCCTATAATCCCAGTACTTGGGAGGCTGAGACAGGAAGATGGTAGGTTTGAGGCCAGTGTGTGGTAACTTAGCAAGCCCCAATTTCTAAATAAAAATAAAATAGGACTGGGGATATAGATCAGAGGTAGAACACTCCTGGGTTCAATCCCCACTACCACATACAAACCCCCCCAAAAAAAAAAGAAGACAGAAACAAGATATGAACCTAGGACTGCCTGACACCAAGCCTTCTGCTCTATAGCCACCCATATAGAGACCTACATTATGTCAATGTTTTTACTTGGAAATATCTGAAAATATAAAGATTAAGAGAGTGTCTTTCTGAACCTTAAATTTCCTCAAAATGTACAAGATTGCCAAAATATCTTTAGATTGAAACCTAGAAAATCTTTCACTACAAAATGTTTGAAAATATTCCAAGCACTACCAATTTCTAATTTATATATATACATGATTTAATTATTTTGGAGAGTTTAGACAAGAATACTGAAAATATTCCATACCTTCGAATCTTTTGGCTTCTTTTTCTTGCCTTTGTTTTTCACCTTGGTAGAACTAAACTAAAAAATGGGAGAAAAAAAATCAATGAACACTCAAATAACAGTACTATGAAGCTTAACATAAACCATAAATAATTTGCATAGATTAGTCATAGGTTAAACATTTATAAAATACTTAACAAAAGGAATACTATAGTGTATCAGCCCAAGTGCTATGACTTATAATAGAAAAGAAGAAAAAGTATAATGATGCTTAATGTTGTGACCAAAATAAGATAGCTCCAACATTTTAACCTTATTTTTTACAAAGCCTTTGTTATTTCAAGTAATTCATCAAAATTTTAAGTAATTCTGGTTATATGCTATAATAGCATTTTAATGATATTCCTTTACTAAGCAAACTAGACTTTCTGCACCCGGACAGACACTGGGGCGCACAGAGCGATGAAACCTCAGCCCTCTGTGGGGTATGTCAACTGTATTTCCTACTTCACAGGGCAATATCTGATGGAGCGGACTTTCATGTACAGATGATTTGACCCTGAAAACTGGTAAACAAGTATCTTTCTCTTTGGAAACTGCCACAATGCTGTTCTTTCCACTATTTAATCATGTTTCTCAACTGAAGAATTTCTGATCTGCCAGAAAGAATAAAAGGCAAACAACCTATTAAGGAAGACAACTCAGAAACTGTTCTTAACTTAATCTTAATGTGGAGCTACTCAAAGAGTCCCGCTGTTTTCCTTCCAGAGCAAAACATTACAATTTTTCTCAACTCAACTTTTCTCAACTTTTCTCTTTCTAATATTAACATTTATTATCTATGAAACTTTATGGAAATTGTTGAATTTAAGCCTCAGAGTTTGCAGATCAATATTTCAATTTCAAGAGGAAGAACTGGCAGTAACTTTCTAATGAAATAGTACATATCACCCAGAAGCCCTCCTATCTGGTTCTTGAATGCTGTCTGTGATGTAAACAAGCACTGGCCTGGGTCCTCCTCTCCTCCTCTAGCAAATAAAATTAGAACACAAAACTTCAAGTGGTCAAGTAGCTTACCGGAGCTTCACCACTATCTTGTTTCCTTAATACAGTACAGCGGCTATCTATAAGAAGAAACAGAAGGTACCATGAGGAAACTAAATATCTACATATCCATACAATATATTAAAGCATTAAAACTATCCAGAGACCAGTAGCATACACTGTTCTATTCCTCATTTGGCTCTGATACAAGCTTACTTTAAAAACTAAGGGTAGTAGCAGGGAGTAGTGGTACATGTCTTTAATCCAAGCTACTCAGGAGGCTGAGGCAGGAGGAATGCAAGTTAGAGTCACATGGGCAAGTTAGCAAGACCCTATCTCAAAAGTTTAAATAAGGCCGGGCATGGTGGCACAGGCCTGTAATCCCAGTACTTGGGAGGCTGAGACAGGAGGATCGCGGGTTCAAGGACAGCCTCAGCAAGTAGTGAAACTCTCATCAACCCAGCAAGACCCTGTTTCAAAATAAAAATAAAAGAGAGCTGGGGGGTATAGCCCAGAGGTAGAATGCCCCTGGGTTCAATCCCCAGTACCACAAAACCAAAACAAAATAAAACAAAACAAAAACCAAACCAAACCAAAACAAAACAAAAAACACCCAGGGCAGAATGACTAAATGGAAAACCAACTACATGGAACTACACAACTTCGATCCATTTCAGTATAATCTGAGGGCCAGGAGATGGGAATAGCGAGATATTTAAGATAGTCTCTATCTTAGACTGGTGAAGGAGCTCGTGTTCTACTGCCAAAAGACAAACACCTGTAACCCATTTTTCTAGGTGTGACAACTAAATAAAATGTGAATAAAACTGATGGAGTAATAAAGTCTTCTGGGGAGAGGCCAAGAAGGGTCAGGAAGGGCACTAGGCAGGAGGGGATGTTGAAGTCAGACTTGGAATGAACAGGCAAAGGGAAGGACATGGACAGGGAAACTGCATGAACAGAGCTGAGAAGCAGGAAAGCACTGGGAGTGGTGGCGCACGCCTGTAATCCCAGTAGTAGGAAGGCTGAGATAGAAGGATCATAGGTTTGAGGCCAGCCTTAGCACTTAGCAAGATCTTGTTCCAAAATAAAAAACAAGGCTGGGGATGATGCTCAGACGCAGAATGCCCCTGGGTTCAATCCCCTGTACCACAAAGACGCAGGGAAGCCTAAGGAGGTCTGGGGATAGTCACAAGTGGGACACGTGCTCAGAGTCACATAGGGAGAGTGCTGACAAGCCCACACAGGTGAGGTCAATGAAATTCGCAAATATTTCCCAACAGAAGAGTTACAGCATCAGACAGACAGATGTCTAGAAGAGTCATTATTGGCAATACAAAAGGAAGATTAGAAGAATGAAGATCAATTTGGAGATGACTGCAATAGTCCAACTGTGAAAAGACAATTAAGTCCTGGCCTAGGGAAGTGAGACGGACAGGAAAGGAGATATCAAAGATTAAGCTTATTTGGATTGGTGACAAACTAGTAATAATAGTAACAGGAAGAAAAAAAACAAGTAGAGACTAATTCCAAGATTTCATGCTTAAAATTAGATATACCATAGGGTTATTAACTGAGGTAAATTTAGGAAAAACAGATCTTTGAGAGAAGTGGTTTTAGTGGTAAGTGGGTTTAATCATATTGCTTTTAAGGGGCCTTTGACTCTCTATACAAAAATGCTCTAGGGAATATGTATCCACAATCAGGAGAGACGCTGGGGTAAAGAGAGGCAGCATTGGTGAAGTTACTGAATATCCTGATATAAAAGACCAGAGGATTTTAAAGTTTTAAGAAATACAACCTTTGATTTAAATAAAAGACATAAAATTGAAAATATCTGCAGTGAGGGTAGGAGACAGAAGTTTTAGACTTGAAAATATGTGGAGATGGCCAGTAATTTGATTGGTAGCTTCCTACTCCATGACTAAAAGCAGAGAAATAGAGGCAGCCAGAGGTACTGAGTATTTTAGGTAGAGAACATAAGAATTGGGAAAAATGCACATTGAGAGGGAACTGTGTCCTTTTATCTTGTGGTGTTATCCAAACATGCACCAAGTTTTGTAAGCTCAGTCCCAGAATAGCATTCATTACCAGCCGCAACAAACTGATGGCGGCAATAAATTCAGGCTCCCAAGTAGCATGTCACCTCCAGTTAGGAAGCAGTGCCCTAGAAAGATAAAGCCATCTGTACGTGAGTGTGCACTTTCCTAAGAACCAAACGAAAGTAAGCTTTTCAGTCCCTTATACTGCATGTGAATTTTATACTGTGTAACACTGGTGTATAAGGCCAGACTTTTGTGTGTGTGGGGGTACTGGGGATTGAACTCAGGGGCATTCTACTTCTGAGTTACACCCCCAGCCCTATTTTATTTCTTATTTTGAAACAGGGTCTCACTAATACTGGGCACTGACCTCAAACCTGTGATCCTTCTGTCTCAGCCTCCCAAGTACTGAGATCACAGGTGTGCACTACCATGCCCAGCTTAATGTAGACCTCTGATGCCAAGGTAAAGGGTGGAAGAGATTATCATAGGATGTACAAACAGAATGAAAGGTAAGAAATTAAAGTTAAGATAGAATCTGAGCATACGGGAATTTTGAAGTAAATACGACCTCATATATCCCTGGCTCCAACTCATTTCATTTTAAGGATGAGGAAAAGAAGCTCCAAGACAAGCTAAGGAATCAACTGCTACTTAGCTCAGTATGCCAAACTGGACTCCATGTTGTTACCCAAACAGGCCCCAGCTGCCTCCATTCTACTTCTCCAAGCCCCATATGCCCACCTGTCCATTTCCACTTCTACATCCATGGTGCACCTGATTCTGTGTGTTCCACAGCTTCCCTCTCACAAGGAGAACCAAGCGCTGGACCCGTCCTCTGAAGCCCTCGGCACTTTCTCTTGTCCTCCCTCATCAAAAAGTCACCACTGTCAATCTTTATCTTCCCCAAATAAACCATTTGTACCATAATAATTTTCACTGTTTTCTTCCTGAAGTATTTAAATAAGCTAGACCCATCACAGACCCCCAGATTAGATTAAAGTAAATCTCAACTTGGTCCACATACCCATTATGTCAAAGAATTCATCTAAAGCACTATGCAATGCTGGGAACTTGTCTCTGTGCTCTTCTAGCAGCCATATTAAACACCGTGCTTCCTTTAATGATGCTGGCTCACAGAAGTAATCAAGTTGCTTTCCTTCTATAGAGCCTAGTTTATGACCATATTTCTCGTTCCAGAGAAAAGTCATGATGCTAAAATCAAGCTCCTTAAGAGATGCTCCATATCGAGAAAAAAAAGGTCCTGTGGCATCTAAGCCTGTAACAAAAACAAAATCCAAATTACAAGAAGGGAAAAATTATTTACTGTAAAATCAAATTGAGATCCACATCTTTAAAAATGGTTCCATTACAATTTCCTTATATTTTCAGTGAAAGATTTAAATGCTTGAGAACAGACTTACTGAAGCTATTATGTATTTTAGAAACACCATTTAACACTGATAGTCTAATTACAATAATTCTTATTTATTAGCTAAGAACAGTGGGCCAAAGACTGCTCTCATTATAGTTAACTTTACTGTACTTAGGAGAGGACAGTGTGACATTAAATTCCTTTAAAAACAATACTAAGTTTTTCACTAATTCATAATGACTTTCATTCCAATTGATGAACTAGCAAGATTTTACCATGTTTTTCTACATGTATTCCATAGCAAAAAACAAAAACAAAACCTATCAGTACCATGCAAAATTTCCTCAAATGCCTTTATAAGAAATATGGATAAAATAACTCTTTCAAACCTCCCAGTACTGCTACTTATCCCCCCAAGTACCATGGTTTCTCACCACGATACAAAAATCAAGGTGGGCACTATTCCTGCTTTTTTCCCTATTCTCCAAATCAGAAAATGGCGAAGCTGCAACCTTGTAACTCCCACTGAAAAGAAGGTGAAGCTTTGCTCCTTACTAACACAACACCAGAAAAGCAAAAAGGCAACCGGTTCAGCTTCCCCGTCGTGCCTGGAATGCAGCAGTCACCTCGCGCCTGGGCCTGTGGTTCTCAAGTCAGTCACTGATGCAGAGACTGCTCAGTTACCCTGCACTGCTGTTTCTTCCAGATGAAACAGTTTACGGAGGTTCTAAACACCAGAATCAGTGACTAACATAAAATACTCACACAATAAAAGGCTTAAGGGAACTGCCAGTGAAGAACTACACTCACATTCCCTATCCAAGCCTCACTACGAGCATTCTCCACGAGGGAAGGTAGGCAGGCCGCATTATGATTGAAACCGCTCATTTCCTCTCACTGTGCACTGCTATTTCTTTCTTTCCCTCTGTCTTTTGCTTAACATATAAACTGGCCTCTCATGTTAAATATACACATGATGTGGCTCCACTGTACAGTCTTTTTGTGAGAAGGAAGTAAAACTCCAGGAATTGGACATTGCTTGCTTTAATTAAATATATGTGAGTTTTACATCAGGGCTATATCAACACCTTTGCTAATTAACATGTCTGAACTCATTTTACAACTTCAATAGTATGCACTCATTTACTCTTCAGAATAAATAGGATTATATCACAAGACGTGTTCATATTCCCGTCAGTGAGTTGCAAGGCTCAAATACATTACAGTGGCCAGCACTCCTGTCCATGTAGCACAACTCAGAGAAGCCCACTTCTCCACGTGTGAGACTATCTTCTGAAGCAGATTAAAGTAAACAGTAACTGTATAATTTACTTATCTATTAGACATTAGTGACAATCTTGTCACTTAAGAGTAATTTTCTGGGCCCAGATATCCATGGAGACCGCTGCTCAAACAGGAGTGTTTAGCTACTTAAAGTGTCAAGCTTGCTGCCACCTTACCTTGTCTCTACCAATAGAAATTGACCAGAATCAGCCGGGCGTGGTGGCGCACGCCTGTAATCCCAGTACTTGGGAGGCTGAGACAAGAGGATCCGGGTTCGTGGACAGCCTCAGCTACTTAGTGAGGCCCTCTGCAACTTAGCGAGACCCTGTTTCAAAATAAAGAACAAAAAATAGAGCTGGGGGTGAAGCGCAGAGGTAGAATGCCCCTGGGTTCAATCCCCAGTACCACACACCAAAAAAAAAAAATAATAATTTGACCAAAATCTTCTTTGAAACCCTAAAATTCTAACAGCATGTCTCTAAAAACTGGGGTGGGTGGGGAAGCTGGTGGAGGCTGGGCAGGCTCCACTCTCTGGACTGCTGCTGAGAGGCACTGCCCTCTTTTTCATGGCCCCTTTAGTCTTTCATTTAACAGCTGCCAACTGAATCAACTACTGGGCCAGGCCAGTTGTTGCCTGGTCACCACAGTAAACAGCATCTTGGTAGGTGCTCAAGTCACTGTCTGCAGGTGCTGTCGACAGTCCCTGCACGGCCTTGGGCAAAGAGCCTACACAGAGGGTAGGAAGGCCTCTCTTCACCCCCTTCTCCTGGCAAAATTAGGAAAGTCAGAGCAGAGCTGTATATGCTGTGATTCAAAACAGCCAGGCCAATCCCGTGATACGCTGCTATCAATTCTTACATACACATTTGCCCGAGGTGATCCCAAGCCATCAGTCCCATCTACTCATCCTAAATTTTTCTTCACAGAATCTGAATTTTATTTTTTTTTCAACATAGCTACTGAACTATACAATCCCAGAAGGAACTCCACTGACAGCAGACTCCAAGTTGTGCTATTTACACACGGTTGTATCTAGTGTTCACACTGTTTACACACTTACAAATAGTTTAGCATAATACAATCTGGATTTCCTTACTGACCGACCTTTCTTTTGTTTACACCTTTTGAAAAAGAACAGTGTAATCTATCTATTAAATAACCTAAAAATTATGTGTGGGAGTGGTAGTATTTTTAACCTACATCTGTAGTCCTGCATTTAAAAAGTCACAAATAATAAGAAAGTAAAATGAAGAAAGAATTCAGAGGTTTACATTTATCCTTCTCACTAAACCACATCACTCTAGAACCTAGAGACATACCAAAGCTATTGAGTTTCTGGATCCAGGTGGCTAATTTGGGCTCCACTTCTTTAAGCTCACTCAAAACATGCAGAAATATCCTTGTCTTTACTCTATTCTTTTCTTGAACCAAGTGACGAATGACATAGTCCACTGCTTCATTGAGAAAATTTCTGCTTGAAAAACACGTTGTATAGTCTTCTGTGCTCAAGACTTTCCAAGAAAGCAATTCTTTGAGAAGCTTGGAAGTATTCAGTATACCAGATTTAATCTTGTCAGCATACTGTTTTATGCACTGCAGAATTCTGTCATCAAGGAACTCACAAGTCTGAGCATTGTCTACAGTTTCTAAGGACAAACAAAGGTTAAAATGATAAATAGGACTAATTTGCAATGATAAATAGTACTAATCTGAAACTTAAAAGGTAAAAATATAAAATATGACTTGGGTCGATTGTGTTATTTTATATAAACTCGAGAAACTTTAAATTAGGACTATTCATTTAACAATACATCTGAAGACATATATAAGTTCAGCTAGGGGCGTAGCTCAGTGGCAGAGCTCATGGTTAGCATACACAAAGCCCTGGGTTCAAGTACTCAGTCCCTTCTTCCAAAAAAAAAAAAAAGACATATAGGTTTACATTAAATCAAGCATGTCAAAAGTAAGGACCTTATGCCCTTCATCCCACATCATTCATGTAATAGCACCTAAAACCTTATTTCCTCTAAAATAAGGTTTCTTTCCTCAATAATCCTAATCCAGACATATCATCTAAATGTTAAGTATGTTTAGTCCTTAAGCATGCAAGGTTAAAATGCATTCACTGAAAACTTTTCCAGTAGGAAAGAAAATTATGACTGATTTATAAAACACTACTGGAATATCAGGTGAAAAGTAAAGATAGCAAGTGAAAATTATTTCATTTCGGGAGCAGAGCCACAATAGGAGAAAACATGGAAAACTTACTTCAACTCAAAACTGAAAATATACGTATTGGTCAACACGTCCATAGGAATAGTAAAATCACCTCTGAGACCTCCCCATGCTGATCAGGGAATGAAGAGATAATGAGCATAAACAGAAGACTGGGTGAGCTCATCTGCATGGGACCCTTTATGAACTGCCTCTTTATCTAAATTGCATGTTTTCAGATCATTAGTTAGATAACTACCACTTTGGAACTTGAGTTCACACAGCACAATTTATACTACACTGTTGAGCATACAGTATGCAGGTCACACCTTATGTCCACCTTCACTCTGAAGAAGAGGAGATGGACACAGAGTTTCCCTAGAGTCAGCGGCAGGGCAGGTGTGAATCCCTGTGCATTGCTTCATAAATGAGTACTCTTCACACCAATTCATTCACAGCCTCAGAGTAACAGAAGACAGTATTAAGATGCTGACTAAATCTGTATTTTAATTATAATACTAAAATACTAATATTTCAATTCAAGAGCGATTAATATGAGGTCTTGTAAGATGAATGTTCTATTGTACTCTTAAATATGGCTTTTATCATGGCTGGGACTTCTGCATACCTTTCTGCTCTTCAGTTTTGGGTGGATTACTTTCTCTTAAGTCCTCTTCCATTCTTTCTTGTGCTAATTTTTTTGCCTCTTGTTTTTGGATCTTTCTCTTCAATTTTTTGTCTTCTTTCAGTCTTAGCTTTTCTAGGCTGGTAAAGATTAACAATTAATGATAATTTACCTTTGTCATAAACTCAATGAACTATTTTCCTTTGCCTGTTTTAGGAACCATTCTCCAAGGTTGTGGCTTCTAATTAAGGATGCAATGTACAGATTATATGATGTTATTTCCATGTACAGAAATTACTCTGCAAGATAGTACCATGTAAACTCTCATTTCAAAAAAGATCCCATAGTAAAATATTTCACATTGTGAAAATGACCCACAACATGGGAATTTGGTTCATCTGGTTACAATGAATTCTTTCCAACAAATAATTCTGTTCATCTTTTCTTTTGCATTTTCTTGGTCACAAATTATTTTAAAAAAAGAATAACTTTTTTGAATGAAAATCAAGAAACAGACCAAAAAAGAAAAAAAAAAAGATTGGAATTATTTGATATTTGATCTGAACAAAAAGATACAGAGAGGTGAATAATTTATAGATAGTTCATTGAGTATTTCAAGACAGGAAATAACCATTGGTTCAAAATGTTTGCTGAAGAGAGATAAAAATGGCTTTTAGAATTAAACTTTAAACAACTAAAGTTAAATATGCAATCGTTATCTAAATGCCACATCTATTAATCAAACATGTAATTTTACAACGTGAAATTTCATAATTTTACTTAAAATTCAACCACTAAATAATGACACTGATTCATTTTTAGTATTTAGCCATTCTAAACTAGTTCTCTTTAAGTTTTAAATACCTGTAAAAATCATTTTTAAAATACTATTTACATATATGTGTACACAGCCAATTTTAAACAGCATAATTTAGAAATCTGCATTTAATAGTTATATTCTAAGAGATACTATAAAACTACTGATTAATTGTTAAAAATCTTACCTAGAACATTTCTGTTTCAGAATAGGTCTTGGAGGAACCTTTTCTTTTATGACCTTGTGTTCAAACTTTAAATAAAACAAAGACATCCAAAATTTGTCTCACACTCCCATGACATAAATCACAAAACCACAAGTAACAAGCATTTCAGAAGCACACACAATGTTCAATTTGATAGAGAAGAGTGATGATGTTCTGACCCAGACAAAAGCCCAGAAAGCTTTAGCAAAATAATTTACTGAAAAGAGGAACAAGAGTAGACACACTCAGGAAAAAGTTTTAAAAAATTAAGAGTAAGCAAAAGACCCAATAAACTATAAATATTGTCATCACTCACTCCTGCCACTCCCAGGTCGTGAAGTTAAAGCTAACATCGTCAAAACACTCTTCCCCCTCCCTGAAAGCCCATATCCTCACCAATACCCAAAAGCTTACCAAAAGAGCACAACAGAAAAGCCCCTCCCATTACAGAATAAAAGAAGGTGAAAATGTGTCGCTGCAATGCACAGCCTATTATACCCTGTGAGTTCTTAAGTGATGCATCTGGTTTTTATTTCTTGAAAAAGACAGTATCCCAAATCGCACCACTTCCACAAATTTAAACTATGTTTTCAAAGATGTAAACAAAACTGGTTATCAGTTTGATAAAGTTTCCCCTGTATTAGATACTTACTTCACATTTAACTTGACCACCACTGCTGAAGATGATAATCTTAGAAATGATACCTTCACAGTCAGGGGTAAGACAAATTCCTTGTAGAAAATCCTATTTGAATTAAAAAGAAGAAGACTGTTATGTCTAGGAAGGATAAATCTATACATTTACACATTTTAACCACTAAGTACAGTCAAAATATAATGTACAACTTCCTTCAGGAAGTACTGAAGGTCCCCATCACTGGCAGCGATTTTCAGAGTCTCCCTGTAGGAGGGATATACTTCCAGGTGTGGGGTTGACCATATAAACTGCTTCAGTCAATCCAAAGTGAGCCGACATAGTGTACACCATGTCTAGGCAAAGCTTTCAGAAACACTGTGTGGACTGGCCTTGGCTCTTTTCCCTCTCAAACAGGAACATGATTCAGAAAAGTGCCACTCTTCAACTTGGATTCAGATACAAGGAACACAGCCACACAGAATAAGAGCTGCTATAGCTCAACCCTGGCCCACAACCCTGCAAAACTTCAGGAAAAGTATTGTAAGCAAGTAATGGACTTCTCACTGTAAGCTACAAAACACTTGGGCGTATCATGATGAAAGAGGACTAATTTAGATCCATAGATGGGTTAAGACCACTACAAGTGAGTGTACAGTTAGCGAAACTCAATAAGACAACAGAAGGAACTCTATGGCAACAGGTTTTGGTTATAGCATTATAGCTCTAGTTACCCCTGAAAATGTGTTTCTACAAACTTAAACAATTCATACTACAATTCATACTACCTAACACAATCACCTTATTTTTCCCCCACTAAAGATAGTGGTCTACATAGGCCCAACAATGCAGAAAAAGGTTTCCCGTTATTTAAAATCCACAGCCTCTATAGATCAGAAATAAATGTTAGGAATGTAATAAAATTGTAAAATTGTGCTCTCTTCCAAAGTATTCTACCTAATGGTTTAGCTAATCATTTCCTTGATAATAAGAAATTCCCCCATGAGATATACACACAATGGAATTCTACTCAGCAATAAAGAAGAACCAAATTATGTCATTTGCAGGAAAATGGAGGGACCTAGAGAACATTATGTTAAGTGAGATTAGCCAGTCACAGCAAGTGAAGGGTCAGATGTTTTCTCTCATGTGCGGAAGCTAGGGAGTAATCAGGACATAAGAGGGACTTTAGATAATGGAGGAGAAACCCCAGTGGAGCTATGGAGGA
>PVJS01053128.1:0-13383 GCA_004027185.1 Glis glis | reverse complement strand
TTTCAGTTTTCAGTTGTTCTGACTGATGATGGAGAAAGAAACTTCATAATCATCCACCTCAATAGGTAATCAGGACAGCACTTTGTCACCCTTCAGAAATGTCATGGAAGAAAGGCTCATTAAAATCAGAATCTTAGTATCTTGAATAGATATTTTTTCTGGTGCTGGGGATTGAACTCAGGGGCATTCTACCTTCCAGCTGTGCCCCCAGCCCTCTTCCATTTTTAATGGGTCTCACTAAGGGTCCCACTAAGTTGCTGGGGTCTTGCTAAGTTGTCGAGGCTGGTTCAACTTGCAGTCCTCTTGTCTCAGCCTCCCAAATAATGGAATTACAGGTTTGTGCCACTGTGCTCAGCTATCAAATAGATTTTAAAAAAGCAATGATGGGTATAGCATGTTACACTAAGTAGTTTGTATACATTAAAATATTAGTCTTCACAAGAACTAAGAAATGAGTATACTGTAGATAAAGATTCAGAGGAAAGTTAAATATTTTTTCCAAAGTATCTGGAGTCACAGAATGAGAAGCAGCTATGACATTTAAACTCAGATATATCCAGTCTATATCAGTGAATAGACTTTACACCACATAGAATAGTATGCTGTCTATTGTATACTACCTTTAGGGTTATCGCTTCCCTTAATTTGGGAGAAACAGTAGAAAAATAAATAAAAGAATTGCTCCACGTCATAACATTACTTAGTGACAGGATCAGAATGGCTCCCATTTGGAAGTTCTTTACAGTATATAGCGACTCTTGGTCCCCAGTGGGTTCTGTGAAGGTATTAGTTGCTTTGAGAGAGGCTCCCCTCCTTGAGGCTAGGCTTTGCTCTCCCAGAATTAACTAGACACAAGGATGAGGAATCACACAGCAGTAACTGAATTCCTTCTGATGGGAATCCCTCATACGAATGGGCTGGGAAATGGGCTCTTTGTCCTATTTCTGGCCTTCTACCTGCTCACGCTGCCGGGAACCTGCTCATTCTTCTGGTGATCCTCACCTCCCCCAGCCTCCACACCCCTATGTATTTCTTCCTGGGAAATCTGTCAGTGGTTGACATCTTCTTCCCTTCAGTGAGTTCTCCCAAAATGATGCTCTACCTAATGGGACAAAGCCGCACCATCTCGTACCAGGGCTGTGCCTCCCAGCTTTTCTTCTACCACTTCCTGAGTTGCAGCGAGTGTTTCCTGTACACAGTGATGGCCTATGACCGCTTTGGAGCCATCTGTCACCCTCTGCGGTACACAGTCATCATGAGCCATCAGGCATGTGCTGCGGTGACTCTAGGCACCTGGGTGGGGAGCTGTCTGCACGCATCTGTGCTCACATTCCTCGTCTTCAAGCTGCCCTACTGTGGCCCCAATGCGGTGGACAGTTTTTTCTGTGATATTCCAGTGGTGCTGGCTCTGGCCTGTGCAGACACTTCGCTAGCACAGGTGGTGAGTTTCACCAACGTCGGCCTTCCTGCACTTGTGTGTTTTCTCCTTATCCTCACTTCTTACACTCACATTGTTCTCTCCATATTGAAATGAGCTCCTCAGCAGGCAGGCGCAGAGCCTTCTCACCTGCAGTGCCCACCTGACGTCCATCCTGCTCTTCTACGGACCGGTGGTCCTCATTACCTCTTGCCTACCTCCAGCCCTTGGCTGGACTCTGTGGTCCAGGTGTTGAATAATATTGTGACTCCTTCCCTGAATCCTCTGATCTATTCCTTGAGAAACAAGGAGGTAAAGATGGCTCTGAGGAAGACACTGACCCAAGGATTGCAGGCCCCTGGGGAGTGAGCTGCACGTCATCATGTTTTTACAACTTTGCCTGGTATTTATCTGGGGGCAATTCTTCTCCTTCTCCTCCTTCTCCTTCTCCTTCTCCTTCTCCTTCTCCTTCTCCTTCTCCTTCTCCTTCTCCTTCTCCTTCTCCTTCTCCTTCTCCTTCTCCGTCTCCGTCTCCTCCTCCTCCTCCTCCTCCTCCTCCTCCTCCGTCTCCGTCTCCTTCTCCTTCTCCTTCTCCTGCTCCTGCTCCTTCTCCTTCTCCTCCTTCTCCTTCTCATCTTCCTCTTCCTCCTCCTCCTTCCTCTTCTTCTTCAGTACTGGAGTTTGGACCCAGGGGCATTGTACCTCTGAGCTACACCCCATCCGTATTTTATTTTGAGACAGGGTCTTGCTAAGCTGCTGAAGATCTCACTAAATTGCTGAGACTGGCCTCAAACCTGCAATCCTCCTGTCTCAGTCTCCCAAGTTCTGGAATTACAGGCGTGTGTCACCATGCCTGGCTGACCTTGGTTTCTAACACCTAAAAGTGAAGAAGTTGAACTTGGTCATTTTAAAGAATCCTTTCAAAGCTAAAAATTGCATACCATTATAGGTCATGGCAGATCATGGTTTATAAAATAACCAGAGGTTCTTAATTTCTGCTATTGGTAGGGACAATGATTTCTATTTCTAATACAGCTCTGGGTTGTGTAATCCAGCTCTTGAGCCTGGCTTCTGAATCAAGGTGAAGTGCCCCTCTTTGTCCGGAAGATGGCACTATTGGGACACAACAAGCTGGACATGGTGCTGACTGCCTCATAGCTAAGATGATGGGGGAACTCAATTGATAAGATAAAGAATGGTTGAAATGAGGCTGAGAGCCCTGTGAGAGAGGTCAGCGATGTTCTCTGTTTCTGATGGCGCCACTGTTAAAAGATTGCTTTATTAGTGCGTTGCAATTATACATCACAGTGAGGTTCGATGTGATAATAACATACATGCACACAGCTCTTGGTGTATTTCCCTCCATGTTCCACCCTGCTCCCCCTGCCCCCTCCTCCCTTACCGCACATGTTAGTGAAATTGGTTGTAATACCTTCACATATTGCCATAGTATTGTTAGAACTGTTTCCTTCCTCAATCTCTTCCCCTCCCTCAGTCTCTTTCCCTCCCTAAGTCCCTCCACCATTCCCCTTCCACTATGCTACAGGTCTCTCTCCACATTATTTAAAGTCCCCTATGTTTCCTATTTTCTTTCTAGCATCTATATACTACCCTTGACCTTCTGAGACAGGCTGATCTGATTGCAGAGTTTATCGTTTGTTGCTTTAGTTTTCACATTAACACATAAATTTGTATTTTCTGAAAGTATAAATATTCCAAGTGCTTTTCTCCTCCCTTTATCCAGACTTATAACTCTACCAGCCATATATGTGTATTCCTCATTTAAATGAAGGGTTTAGAAGTCTGTCTCTTTTTGTGGTAACACAAGTCATAGTAGGTGGCTACGGGGGCCCACATTTCCTTCTCCTTTTGTACTTGAAGGACTATGAGCAATGGAAACAGGCAGGTCACAGTCAGTACTTCCCCTCCCCCACCCTCTTCTTCTTCTGTACTGGGGATTGAACCAAAAGGTTACATCCCCAGGCCTTTTTATTTTTTTATTTTGAAGCAGAGTCTCACTAAGTTGCTGAGGGTCTCACTAAGTTACTGTGCCTGGCCTCAAACCTGCAATCCTCTTGTCACAGCCTCCCAAGTACTGGGATTAGAGGTGTGCGCCACCACTCCCCACCTACCTCTTCTTTCACATACCTCTATGTGAAAGGATTTCTATAGTTTTCTTTGTTTAAGGCTATCCTTCTGAATACTTGTATTGTAAGAGCATGATTTTCAAATTTGGGTTTTTTATCACTGCATTTTATAAAACTCACTCTGAAATTTTATGAGCACCCAAAATTCTTAACAAATATTCAAATAAGAGGTTTGCCTTTTCAATAATGTGAAAATACTCTGGAAAAAGATGTGAGAGTCTAGCCATGTTTTCAAAATACTGTTACGAGCATTAAATGAGTTCCTAACAACACAGGTGCCTTAAGAGGGGCTGATTCACAGTAAATGCTTAGTAAAAGGTTTAAATTCAAACCTCAGGTCCCATACAGGTAGCTGGACTGTGAAAGTCATTCTGTTTACAAATTATTCCAATGTTTTCAAAAGGGAAAAATAAAAATAAATAATAAAATATATAGGAATTAATGTTTGTATTCCACATGCATAGATTCCCAGACTTACTGGCTTACTGCATACACCCTTTTCAGAAAAAAAAATTACTCAGTGCACCCCTGGGTGCTTCCACTCCCCCTTATTTTTATTCAATACTCCCTTCCCCACACCTACTTGCACCGGAGGATACTGCCCCCCATCATTCCTGTGTCCTCCTGAGGTTGGTATTGCTGAATGTGGGAATCTGTGAATGGGGGATGATTAAACCTCAGCTGATCTTTCACCATCTTATGTCATATTTTCACCTATTCTCTTGGGTTTCTCTTCAAAACAGCAGCTCTGAAGCACTGAACTGCGGTGTCCACAGAGCCTCATTATTAGTGCTGTCATTTCCCTGTTCACCTTTATTTCTAAGACATAGCATGGGTGTGGTCATAGTTTGCCTGATTGATTCCCTGAAGCTGCCTTTTCAGAGTTAACTAGTAATTGAGAAAATTTTACATTAGAAGACATAAACAGCTAAAACATAGGAAGAGCCTGGTTCCAAACCTGAAGGCACAGGGTGATCTGTGTAACGATCCCAGGGCAGATACTTGTTTATCAGTTCACTTTTGTTTTCTCAGGAAAACAGGAATGAACTGATAAATAATCAATGCAGTAATTCCTACAATCATTTTAATTAAGTGACTACTAGATTTCAAGCACAGAAGACACAGAGCTTCAAGGCAGTATTTATGTTCCAGAGCTACAGGGTTCCATGGGGACTGATGGAAATTTGGAGTGTTGTAAAATATATGTGTCCAGGTGTGGTGGCGTACATCTGTAATCTCAGTACTTGGGGGGCTGAGACAGGAGGATCTCAGGTTTGAGGCCAGCCTCAGCAACTTAGTGAGGCCCTCAGGAACTTAGTGAGACCTTGTTTCAAAATAAAAAATAAAATATGGCTGGGGATATAGCTCAAAGGTAGAATGACCCTGGGTTCCGGCCCCAGTAACCTCCCCAACACACATTGTATATAAAGCAAATAAGGAACCTGCTTTAAAAGAAATAATATAATAGTTTTTTTCTGAGCCAGACATGAGTGACCCTGGCCTGGGATTCATGTTACCCTGAATGACATATTCTGCATGGAAGGGGTTCCATGAACTTTTATGGCCACAGAACAAAAGTCATAAATCTACACATTGGATAAAGGCATTGAATGTATTGGTGGGGACATAGATATGCTGCCGCTTTTCAATAGTTTTCAGATGCTGTCTTACAGCATTCTTAGCTTAAGACTGGTGGAGGCTAGAGGTGTACTAAGCTCAGTGATACATTCCGAGCATTTTACATAAGAGTCATACGGATGTCATGTCAGATACTAAAGTTAATAGTGAATGACTATTAAAATGACCAAGATAGCCCAATGTAATTTTGGCTCTTGGTTCCATCCCTCCACAGCCACCATGTTCAGTCAGCTGGGTTCAAACAGTCTGTAGGATCTTTAATATAGATGCAACTTCTTCAGAGAGCCTCAGTACACAGGGGTGTTATAAAGTATACGTGAAGTATACCTAACACAATTTAAGTAGCGGAGTGAATCACCACTTGAAAGTAATGGATATTACACACACAATTAACAAAGGCATAACTTACAGTACATAACTTACAGTAATTCACATGGGAATATGAATAGCATAGTTTATTGCAGGTCATGTGTTTCAGGGTGTGCTCCAAACACAAAACTTCCATTTCCCATAGCAAACCATACTGTATTGAGTCTTTTAATTCTAATAAAAGAAAAATTGGGCACAAGAGACCAAAGCATTTTACATTTGTTGTTATTCTTTGATTTGTTTTTTTATTCTCAGTGTCCAGATTATACACACAAGTTGACCAGCATCTACACCCACCAGCAAGAAGGTGCCATCGTGCCATGTCCCTGCAGGTGAAGAAGAGAGAGTTTCATGTGGACTTGTTAAGGTGCTGACTCAGAGGTGGACAGTGTGAGCATGCCGGTGCGGATGTCTCTACAGCACACTAATTGCATTTCCTTTGGATGGATACCCGGGAGGGGATAGCTGGGCCATATGCTGGTTCTATTGAAGTGTTTTGAAGTGCTTCCGTATTATTCTCCTCAGTGGCTGTATTAATTCACACTTCCACCAGTGGTGTGGAAACATTTCCTTTCCCCCACATCCCACATCCTTGCAGCACGTGTTATTTTTAGTCTTTTTTTCCCCTGCGGTACTGGGGATTGAATGCAGGGGTGCTCTACCACTGAGGTACACTCATAACTCTTTTAATTTCTATTTTGAGACAAGGTCTTGCTAAGTTGCCCATGTTGGCCTCAAACTTGCCATCCTCCTACCTCAGTCTTGTAAGTATCTTGGATAACAGGCATGCCCCACTGCACCAGGCTCTTTAGTCTTTTTGACTAAATAGTGGTTCTTAGTGGGGAAAAGTTGATCAATGGGTTTTAAGTTGCAGGCAGATGGGAGCAAGAAATTCTGGGTGCTTTTGCACTATCGGGCAACTAGATAACAATAGATTTCATAAAACTAGAAGAAAGGATTTTGAAAGTTTCCACCAAAAAGAAAGAGGAAATGTTCAAATAGATATATTTAACCCAATTAAACTATACTTTTTAGGTTTTTATATATCAATGAAAATAATTTTAAAAGTTTACAGTGTGACTCAATTATTCTCACACTGTGGGAAATTCATTGACACAAAGAGTTATCTCCTCCCCCTCCTTGGTAAATAAGAGATTTAAAAATAGGTATTATCATACTTTTATGAATTATTTTTATAATATGGAATTTTATATCAGTGAATTATTTTTATGACATGGAATTTATTTTCAGAACACCCATATTATCAAAAGCAACTGGTGCATGACTATTAGACCAAAAGGGCCATCTGTGAAGCCCCAAAGATTCAATATTATGTAATCAATCCAATTCATTCATAGTTAGAAAAGGCAGTGGAAAGCCAAAATGGAATTTGGATAGTGTGGTTGAGATTTGTGCAGTAATAAGTCTGGAGTGGCCAGATGTCCTGATGACAGCACCTAAATAGAAGACAGGAACTCTCCTGAGGCAAGCTACTAATGAACAGAATCCATGGAAACTTTCTATGTGTCTCAGTCAACAGTCTCACTGCTTTAATCCAAAGCAAATGAATACACAACTTAGAGGAAGGAAGATTTATTTGCTCACAGTTTTTTTTGAGATCTCAGAGTTTCATAATGTATTTATCCACTGCTGAGATTACAACCCTCATAACTTAATCACATCAACTCTGAACGTTAATACATGGGCTCTTCAGGGGACAGTCTATATCTAATCATAACACTATTACTCCTCTAGAGTAGTCTTAAAGTATTTTGAAGAATTATTGAAGCAGGTCAAGCCATTCACAGTGGGAAAAGCTCTAAAGTTAGCAGAGAAGAGCAATACCATGACTGCAGCCTGCTGCATAGTCATCAGATGCTACCAACAGATGACACACTAGGTTCTGCTCAGCATGGAGTGCAAGGCGGGGGTTGCTGAATGATTTCCCTTTTGTTCAAAGATGCTCCTGCAAGGATTCTGTACTATTGTAGGTATACTCCTGCCAAAGAGCCATGACTTCAAACTAACGAAGATTCATTGACTGATGGGAAAAATCCTGAGCCCTTGAAGTCATTCTTCATTTCCATTACCTATCACTTGTTTTTTTCTCTTATCACCCAACATTTTGACATTGACTGTCCATTTATTCTAGGACATATTTAGTCAATGTGTTAGCTTCTATTCACGACATTTTAGGGGCAAGCCCCTTCTTTGCTTGTGTGTGAAGAAACTGCTGCCTCTTTAAATGACTGCAAACATTTCCCTAAGTTGTGTTTTTGGTTTCATATAAGGTCCTTCATAAAAACCAAAAGGAACCAGTTTAAGCCAGCTGACCTGACCCAGCCCTTGTTCTAGGTGACCTAGAATAAACTTGTTCATTGCAATTTCAGAAAATGCTAAATTCTCTGCCCAGAGGCACTCCTGCTCATCATCTCTGATCATGTGACATAAGAAGAAACATGATCTGGAGCTGAGCATGCTCAGGAATGTGCCTGCATTTACATGTGACAACATGTCTTTCCAATTTGAATATACATAAGTCTCCCCAGTAAAATTCCCCTGCCTCCTGTGTCCAGAGAGACCTGGCTTGGGAGTGATCCCTGTTGTCTCCTTTCTTGCTGTAAGTAATGAACCTCTCTTCACTTTTTCTTCTCCCAGCAGTACATACTGCCTTTGTTCTCACCAAAGGGCCAACCCATTGTGTTCAATTACAAATGTAAAATGAAAGCCTGAATATTATTTGCAATTTAGCTCTACTTAATATATTTCAAGGTATCTTTATCAAATATATGCTATTAATTTGTGCTAGTTAATTAATTAATTAATTTATTCATTCATTATTTTGTGGTACAGGGGATTTAACCCAGAGGTGCTCTACAAATGAGCTATACACCCCTATTTTACTTTTTATTTTGAAGGAGGGTCTTGCTAAGTTGCTGAGGGTCTCACTAAGTTGCTGAGGCTGATCTTGAATCTGTGATCTTCCTGTTTCCACCTCCCAAGTACTGGGATTACAGTCATGCCCACCATGCCCAGCCCAAGGTTATTTTTTTTACAACAATTTTTTGCTATTCAATGTGAATGTTAGAATCAGGTTGCTAATTTCTTAAAGAAGTAAATAAATAAAGCCTGCTTGCATTTTGATTAGGATTTCATTGAATCTATAGAGAATGGGAGAACCGACATCTTAACAATATTATATCTGATCCATGAATACTGTATATCTCTTTTGTTTCTCTCAGCAATGTTTAATTTCAGACTTCAGGCCCAACTCATTTTGCCAAGTTTTTCATTAAGTATTTCCTATTTTGATGCTGTTTTAAATAGTATTTTTAGAATTTCAATTTCCAATTATTCTTTGCTAACATAGAGAAATACAATTGATTTTCATGTATCAGCTTTATAGCCTACAACTAAGATAAGATTACTTACTACTTTCTGTAGCTTTTTTTAAATATTCCATCAGAAAAATTAAACATCCAGAAAAATGAATATGGTCAAGTAATGTAGACATATGTATGTAGAATAAATTTGTCATTAAAAATGATAGTTGTAAGCCAGCATGGAGGTACACACCAGTAATCCTAGTACTTGGAAGACTGTGATAGGAGGCTTAAAGGTTCGAGGCCAGCCTCAGTAACCTAGTGAGAACCTGTTTCAAACCAAAAAATTAAAGAAAATGCATGGGGGTATAGTTTAGAGGTAGAATGCCTCTGGGTTTAATCCCCAGTAAAACACACACACACACACACACACACACACACACACACACACACACACATGATGTAACAGTTGAGTATGTTATGAAAAATATTTTGATAAAATTCTGAATTAGTTAAGTTGAACAACAACAACAATGAAAAGATATAAAACTACACATGCAGTATGATTGTAAGTAGTTCAAAATATCCCATAACCACAGGGTAGAATGACTGGGAGGAAGGCTAACATGGGTCGATAAAGTAAGGAAATGTGGGATTCTTTCTTGCTTTTTTAACATATATATCAATTAAGTTATAAATTTTCATACTACTTCCATCAGGGTTCAGCAAGAATATAAAATAATGAGAGGTGAAATGGGAAAGGGCCCAAGGAAAAAGATGAAAGTCTCTAATTACTCCCTTTGCTCTGTCATGTTTGTTGGGTCTGAAGATTGAGCCAATAGGGATATTGTCCCCAAAGAATATTCAGGTCCATTACTACTCTCCAGTTTGAAGACAGTATAAATTCAGAATTTAAGGAATAGATTAATACCAGGGCTGAGTATTGTCTTGGATTCAAGAAGAAAAGGTGAAAAATCTTGACTCTATGCCATAGTATCTTATGCGAAGTAGAGTTTTGGCTTTAGGAACACATCCTCCTTACCTAGGTGAAACTGCTTCTATCAACTCCAGTTCTGTGTACACTCTTCTCTTATTTTTGCTTTCCTATGTCCTAACGAGACCTTCTCTGTGTCCTGGTCATCTCATCTGCTCAACAAACCAAGGGCAGGAGAAGAATCACGGAACTTAGAGAATTCTTAGGTATCTCTGATTTCAGTGATCTCTTAGTAAACAGTACTGAGAAATCAATGCAGGGAAAGCCATGGGGTGTGTGTGTGTGTGTGTGTGTGTTGCCAGAAGAATGACTCATAGAGGGGAGTTGGGTGTCATGGAAGGACATAGGTTCTTTGTTCAGCAAAGAACTATTTTGCAGTTGGTAAAATTAAGAAATTATTCCTATTCTTAACATCTAGTTATTTATGAATATGAGAACTTCCTTTAATAGGCATATATATTTTATTCTGTCATTAACATCAAAGGGATAAGATGTAAATATCAGTGAGTTTTGTGATAGTAAGATTGAGAAAATTATAAAAATAATATAAAATTTTTAGAATTTAAGGTTAGAAAAACACATTGAGTTTTCCCTCGTGACTAGAGAAGGCTTCCTCCTGTATCCCTAAGAGGTGATCCTGTGGGTTCTACTTCAGACCTGCTGTGGCGGAAAATCAGTGTTCCCAGATGACTCTCTTCATGAAGAGGGGAAGCCTATTCCTGAATATTTTTCCTTGAACAGTTGTCAGATCATTTCTTGAAATATATGTGCACACAGTTGTGGTGTTGAACACTGACAGGTGAGTTCTGTAAGTGTATCTAAGGTAATTTGTGATATGTACACTGCCTGGGGCAATATGGAACAGAAACCTGTGCCATCTACCAGTGTACATTTTGTTACTGAGTCAGAAACAGAAAAGTTCAGATTAAAGGGAGACTTATGCACTTCTAGCTTACAAAATTTCTTTTAATTATGTAGTCTATTTATATAATACATTGTTTTAAGTCTGAAAACATATAATTTCCCTGACCTTTGTTCTTTTTGTGCCTTTTAAATCATGCAGACCCCACATATGTCCACAGTTTTCATGTAAAAATATTTATTTCATTAAGAAATAAATGAAATATTTTTGTAAATCCTACAGGTTATTTAAAGTCCATTTTAATAGCATCTTGATCATCACATCTGGAAACTTTGGTTGTTACTACATTATCATTCTTACTTCAGTGTTATAGGCATATGTGTGTAATAAAGTTGTTAAACTAAATTTATTACATATTTATTACTGAGTGCCAAGCACCAAGTGAACCATTTTATATTCCTTACCTCATTTAATCCTCAAGAAGACCCTACAAGGCAGAAACTGTTTTCCTTTTAAGAGGATGAAGCTTAGAGAGGTGAAGTTGCTGGAGGACCCAGAGGTAGCAAATGGCAGTTAGGTCAGGTTTAGAAGTCAGTTTCACATAATTCCAGAGCTCTTCTAGGGATGATATTTTATTTTATTTGTATGTATGTTTCCAGCAGACAAATAGATAATGAATGTGTTTGAGATTAAATTGATTGCCATGGCTGAACCTCAATATTTGTGGGTTTTGTTGTCGTTGTTTTGCTTTCTCAGTGCTGGAGATGGAACCCAGGGCCTCACACATGCTAGCCAAGTCCTCTACCATGGAGGTATGTTCCAGTCCCCAACTCAATGTTTGGATAGCTTTTGGGGCTGGAATGGAGTCTCCTTGTCTCTGTCTTTGCTAGTATCCCAACTCATTCAGACCCCATGAGCAGGACCAGCCTTCCACAGGCCCTGGCAGTTATATTAATGACAGCAATGCTGTGGAAACCTCCAGCTCCCTTCACCTCTTCATTCTTTTAAGTAATTATTCTGAGATTTTTATTCAGGACATATGCCTTCATCCTTGTCAAAACTGAAATAATGCAGGAAAGGGTATCTAAGCTGCAAACTATAAAACAGTATTAACAGATTTATCAGGTTATTTTCTGTGAACAAGCCCTGCTCAGAGCAGAGGAAAATTATTTCTATCTTATGGTAACATATGGAGGGTACAATAACATGAAAAAAAAAGAAGAAAAAGAAATACAAGGAGAAATCAGGTCTTCAGAAAAAACAATGCAGGTTGTTTCTTAAGTATATCTAGCTCTGATATTAATAATGCTAAACAGTATATACGCTTATGAAGTTTACAATCATTTGACTTGTATTATAGGGATTAATCCTCACTGAGGACAGAGAATTTCTAGTGGGATGCTCTAGTTATTTCTATCACCTATGCAATGCCTTATTCTAGACTCAATCTAATTTTTGTATGTATTTGAGTGGGTTATAAGAATGAATTGTATGCTCTTGAATATAAATGATGGTGAATGTAAAGTGTATTGTTGAAAGTAAAAATAAGAAGGTAGGTCTATATCATTTCTGTTTAGGGTCGGATTTTTATGTGCATGTATTTGTGTGGTTGGCCCATTCATAAACAAACTACGGCTTGGCTGATATTGAATGATGTTGAATCTGATCTGAAATTTTTCTTGGGGAAGGTAGATGCATCTAAAATATGCCATTTTGATGATGAACAAGATTGGAAGAATCTACATTAAATTGGTGATAAGACATGGTGACAATAAATATTTGAGAACTATAAATAAATGTGATGCATCGTTTACCTGTAAAGACAGACTCATTGCTGGTCTCCTTTCCCTCATTTTTCTCTGGCTTGCAGACACGCCTGAGAGAGGACCACTTTGTTGGGAAGGAGTCTCGGTTCCTTGTGGTCTCACATCACAATGACAGCTTTGCTTTTCCAGGACCGCCTGCAGCCTGAGCATGAGGAACTACTCCTCCGTGGCAGAGTTCATCCTGTTGGGACTTCCTAACATCAAAGGGCTGGAGACTATGGTCTTTGCCCTGTTCCTGGCCTTCTACCTCTTCGCCTTGCTGGGGAACCTGCTCATCTTTCTCACCATCCTGACGTCCCCCAGCCTCCACACCCCCATGTATTTCTTCCTGGGAAACCTGTCGGTGTTTGACATCTTCTTCCCTTCTGTGAATTCCCCCAAGATGATGGTGGACCTCGCGGGGCAGAGCCGCACCATCTCTTACCAGGGCTGCGCCTCCCAGGTCTTCTTCTACCACACTCTGGGCAGTACCGAGTGTTTCCTCTACACCGTGATGGCCTATGACCGCTTTGTGGCCATTTGCCACCCTATGCGCTACACGGTCATCATGAGCCCCAGGGTGTGCACCTGCCTGACAGTGTGCACGTGGCTGGGGGGCTGTGTGCATGGCAGCATCCTCACCTTTCTCATCTTTAAGCTGCCCTATTGTGGCCCCAGTGAGGTGGACAGCTTCTTCTGCGATATCCCGGTGGTGCTGGCCCTGGCTTGTGCAGACGCCTCTGTGGCCCAGTTGGTGAGTTTCACCAACATCGGTGTCGTCGCGCTCCTGTGCTTCCTGCTCATCCTCACTTCCTACACCCGCATTGT
>PVJS01053127.1:0-13389 GCA_004027185.1 Glis glis | reverse complement strand
CTGCTGCCTACATTCAGGGCAGGGCTTTCTCTTTAATCTGCTGTTACACACCCAAAATCACATAATCTTGGGTGTGTCATGATCAGATCAAGTTGACAACTTAGATTAACTATCACACCTTATAAATGTTAAGTATGAAGCTGGGCATGGTGGTGTACGCTTGTAATCCCAGTACTTGGGAGGCTGAGACAAGAGGATCCGGGTTTGCAGCCAGCCTCAGCTACCTAGTGAGGCCCTCAGCAACTTAGCAAGACCCTGTTTCAAAATAAAGAATAAAAAATAGGGCTGGGGGTATAGCTCAGAAATAGAGCGCCCCTGGATTCAATCCCCAGTAACCACAAAAAAGGGGGTTGGTGACTGGGGATGTAGCTCAGTGGTAAGAGTGTCCCTGGGTTCAACCACCAGTCCTAAAAAACAACAACAAATCAAATCTAAATATGGGAGTGGGGAAGATGAGAAAGTAATGGGATTTTTTTTAGGATTTGTCTTATTAATAAGTGTGGTAGAAGTCAGTGCTGGTGGGTGAAACAGATGTGAGGGTCATTTCAAAAGTCGTATCTATGGGACTTGGTGACAATTGAATGGGAAATTGAGAGTTAGAAACAACACAAGCAGAGACCCCACCCATGAAGCTTTCTACTTTTGAAATATCATATGCTATTCTTTCTTTCTCTCTCTCTCTCTCACTCTTTCTCTCTCTCTCTCTCTCTCTCTCTCTCTCTCTCTCTCTCTTCCTTCCTGTGGTACTGGGGATTAAACCCAGGGGCATTCTATCTTTAAGCTACACCCCTACCCCTATTTTAGTTTTATTTTGAAACGGGGTCTTGTTAGAGTCTTACTACATTGCTGAGGCTGTCCTCAAACCTGTGATCCTCCTGTCTCAGCCTCCTAAAACATGTGCCACCATGTCCAGCATAGAATTTTGTATTTCAAACGTCAAGAGTTTTGCAGGTTCAACTCAATACAGTCTGCCTGAGGCAGTTTACCATATTTTTAGTTACAACAGGAAAGTGCTAAATCTCATCTGAGTCACAGAATGGATAAAATCTCTGGGAATGCTATTCATCAATGAGTTCTGTAGCAAAGATACAAAACTCAAGAAACCACACACTAGCTTCTCTCCTGGGTGATTAGATTCCTAGAGAACTTGTAAATAGACAAATGCATTCTATATAACACAATTATCTATTACCAATATTCTAGTTGCAAAACAAGGCTGAATTATTTTTTCATTTAACTTCATATTGGGATATCATGGGTACATACCACATTTATGAACTGTTTGCATTGGTTTGCTAAGGCTGTCATAACAAAGTACCAGAGACTAGGTGACTGAAACCACAGAAATTTATTTTCTCATAGTTCTTGAAGCTAGAAAACCAAGGTCAAGGTGATAGTACCTTTGGTTTCTCCTGAGGTCTCTCTCCGTTTTTGCCAGGGGAGGGGAATACTGGAATTGAACCCAGGGACATTCTACCTCTGAGCTACACCCCAGTCCTTTTTATTTTTTATTTTGAAACAGGGTCTCACTGAGTTGCTGAAGCTGGCCTTGAATCTGCGATCCTCCTGTTTCACCCTCCTGAGTACTGGGATTACAGGCATGCACCACCATGCCTGGTTGAGGCCTCTCATTTTGAATGGTCTCATTGTGTCCCCACGTGCTCCCTCTGTGGGCAGGCTTGTCTATGTCTCAACCTCCTCTTATAAGTGGATTAGGACCCACCCTAAAGACCTGATTTTAATATCATTGACAATTTAAAGACCTTATCTTCCGATAGTATCACCTGGTGGTTAGGACTCCACAAATAAAATTTGAATGTGGGGGAACAATCTAGCCCATAACATTGTCCAAGGAAAGTTCAGAACCATATTCACAGGGTCCTAAACTGTTTCTTGAGAGGGTGAGATCCAATCACTCAGGCCTTATATAAGCAGAACAGAACCCAAAGTGACTTCACTGTGGGACCCTGAGGGAAGTCCCCTCCTTCTTCCTTATTATGTGGCCTGTTTCCCAGAGCTAAATAGGGATTTCAGTCATTCTTTGGCCTTCTTGCTGGCCATGGGGACATCTACATCTGATATTTGAAAGGAATGAGGACATGGGTGGGTAGAAGCTGAAACTGTTGTTGGTTTAGACACAAGTGCATGGAAAGGCTGAATGAAGTGGTGTGACCTCAGAGCATGGATGGGAGCTGGCAGGGAACTTTGGGGGTTAGTCCCACGGGGCCCCTATGTCTGTACACCTTTTCCCCTGGCGCAGCTCTCCCTGGGAAAAGTCATCGCACACCCATCAGTTTGATATCATGGAAGAAAGGTTTCCTCCAATCCTGTATGTGATTCAAAGTCTATTTATTAGGGGGAAGTACTTTGGAAGTATATATGTATTTCCTAATAAAACAAACTGAGAGAAAGGTTTTCTTTTCTTTTTGCTACATTTTATTTTATTAAAATCCACATATATGCTGGGCGTGGTGGCGCACGCTTATAATCCCAGTACTTGGGAGGCTGAGACCAGAGGATCCGGGTTCGCAGCCAGCCTCAGCTGCTTCGTGAGGCCCTCCGCAACCTAGTGAGACCCTGTTTCCAAATAAAGAATAAAAAATAGGGCTGGGGGTGTAGCTTAGAGGTAGAATGCCCCTGGGTTCAATCCCCAGTACCACACACACACAAAAAAAAATCCACATGTATGATTTTTTTTTCTTGACTATTCGAATGAGATCTCTACCATCCTGTGTAATATTCTCTTGAATGGGATTTTGCTCTACCTTTTTGGGGGAGGAGAGCGATTTTTTGAGTAAAATTGCTTTAGTGATCTCTTCATGTCAATGCCACTAAATATAGAATTATTTCTCAAAACTCATCCTATTCTCAAACAAATAGAAGAAACAGGATCCTATTTAGGTAGAGAGAATGGTGCAGAACTAGAAAACTCAGTAGTTGAACGACTCAAGTGTGTGTCTGTGTGTGTTTATTTTATTTGAAAGGACCAATAGGTTTATAACACCCTTTGGTGTTTTGAGAGCAGGTGAGAACACTGATGTTGGACCTAGAAATGGAGAATCCCTCTTCTCCTCACCTCCACAGACATCTTCTGTTCTTACACAAGGCAGTGTGGTTCCTGGTATATAGGAAATGCATAGTAAATAGGGTGACCACACTTCCCATGTTGTTCATGATAGTCCTAGTGTGAGTCTATTGTCTTGGTGGAATTGACACGAATTTTCACTCTCTAAAATGAATTTTCACTCTCTAAATTGTCCCTATTTGGATAAAAAAAGTATGTTCATTTTAGCCCCAGTACATATTTAACAAACAGACAAATAATTAAATGAATAAGTTCCTAGTCCCATCCTGAATAAGGAAAACAAAGAGAAATGTCTCAGTGGTAGCGCTCTGTGTTCCATTAGCCAAAAGGAATTTGGCTAGCAGTGTTTTACCCAGAAATACAATTAGGCCATAGAAATAAAGATTCAGGTTTCCTAATATAGGTAAGTAAAATGATCCCTCTTCTCTCCCCAGCTCTCTCTCTCTCTCTCTCTCTCTTTTTTTTTTTTTGGTGGTGCTTGGGATTGAAACCAGGGACATTCTACCTCTAAGCTATACTCCCACCCCTATTTTATTTTTTATGTTGAAACAGGGTCTTGCTAAGTTGCTGAGGCTGGCTTTGAACTCACAATCCTTCTGTCTCAGCTTCCCATGTATTAGGATTATAGGCGTGTGCCACCACACCCAGCCCTCTTCTCTCTTAACTTTCCCCATTTTCTTCTTTAAAAAAATTAACACTGATCAGGCCTGACAGCCATGGAGTGATTAAGGTTCCTGGGAAGTAAAGGCTGTTGGGATAGAAACAGATCCTAATGGTGACTAGATTTTGGTGTTGTTTTCTTAATAGTGGGATTTTAATTTTAACTGGATGGTGAGATTCATAACATTTACCTCTGAAATGAACATGGCTCCATTTGATCAGGAATTTGAATTCATCTTAATCTGAGTTTCAAAAATGGGATTAATATTTTAACTGCCCATTTATTTGGTTTGTCCTTTCACCTCTTCATCTCAGAGTGCCTTGAAGTCTGGGGACAAGAAGTCCTTTCATGTGTATAAAATAAACAACTGCTGGGACCCTCAGAGACTGCATTTATGGAAGCTCTTGGAGCACTCCCGCAGCAGGCAGAGCCGGGCTGCTGAGGTCCTGTTCTGCAGACACGAATGGGACACAAGTTCTGCAGTGAGCCTTAGCTTGCACGACTGCAAAGTCTCTGCTATGGGCAATTGCTCCCGGGTATTTACTTAACACCTGTGAGCCAGGGTAAAGGAAAGTTTATGGGGTAGGATCCTGCTAAGGGAACAAATGCCTAAGGGAATGCAGGAAGCTCATTAAGGAGGAAAATCAGAAGCCTGCTGGGATTTCATTTCCTTAAGTGCCCTAGACAATTATGGGCCAGTTTACCAGGCTCTGTTAATGTCATCTTGTGTTCCTACTCTGGGTGCAAATCCCCACCAAACGTCAGCCCCAGGCATTTGAGAACACCTGCTGGGGCAGCAAGTGCAAGGGGCTCCAATCTGAAGCCAGGACTACAGAAAAGACAGAGCACCAGACTGAGAAGGAAGGGAGAAAGTCCAGCCCGTGACTGTTAACCAGGTCAGAGGTGACCTACGTGGCACACACCAGGAGGTGTTTCGGGATGTCAGAGCACATGCAGTAAAATGCAGAACCAAGAAATGCACTGAACAGTGTCGGAATGCCCGAGTCATAACACTGGCCTCTAGGAATCTTGCAGGGATAGGAGGACCAGGGAGGAAGTGGGGGTGAAATTGGGACAGTCAGGATGAATTAAGATGAGGAGCAGGGCACCTGCCCTACATGCCTTTCCCAGAGAAAACTGTGGGGCAAAGCCTGTCTGCAGAGCCCCTGTCTGCAGACTTGCACACTGTGCAAGGGTGGAGAGAAAGGTATGGCTCAAGTATGAATCCAAGTGGGTGGGACAGGGGCTCAGACTCTTACTGCAGCCTCCAGTGGGGAAGCACGATCATCTAACTCTGCATGGCACACCAGCTCATCACTAAAAATGCTGCATCATAAATGAAGAGATAAATCGGGCTCGTGTGAATGAGAGGGCTCGTGAGCGCTTAAATGAACCCCAGATACTTCTACACCTTTTTGTTTGGAACTTGACGCTTAAGGAAAACAATTATATTCTGTAACCCAAGGTTGTTTCAAATGGTTGAAGTCTCATTTTAACATGCCTGACTGTCACCTTACAAAAAAACTTATCTTTGTTTATTTTGATAATGAGCAAAGTTGGGGGAATGGTCACTGAGGAAGGGGATTGCATAGAGTGATTACGGTCTGGGCTTTGACTAGAGCCAGACACAGATTTAAGTAGCTGCTTTGCCACTTCCTAGACCTTTTCTCATCAATACAATGAAGCTAGCGACAATCAGGGATGAAATGAGACCTAAGCCTGTGACTTTACATAGCAAGCCCTCATTGACTGACACCAGTTTATGAATGGATTCGTTAGGGGAAAAAATCCTCCAAATGCTCTGGAGATGGGGGGCTGGATCCACTAATTTACTCACGCATCTTCTCTAGAGGGAATTATCAATTAGTCACTCATTGATAGATTGTGCCTTTGCGTGACAATGTTCCCACTGGGAGGAGCTCTTTTATAATAGATATAAATCTCATTAAAGTTTCTAGGGCTGGCTGTGACCCCTGAGGTGCGCAGGCCTCTTTCTATGTCTAGGATGCACAAAATACATTATCATAGTAAAAATAATGTCAACACACGGAGGGCCGGGGAGCAGTGGAAATACTGTGCATGAATACTAACACAGGACAAAATTACAATGACTCAGTTTAATGATCTTAAGGGGTTTTCTTTTTGATTCTAGGATTAGATAACACTTCATTCTATAAAATAGAATGATTGTTCCAATGTACAAAGCAGTGGAAATTGGTTTTATAGATAGAAAAGAGATGAAGAAAGAAAAAACAAAAGCCAAAAGCAGATTGGTCATTTTGAAGTTACTTTCTCTGTACAGTGGGGACAGAGAGACAGAACAATAGGAAAATAACTGATTGGTTAATTCAGGTTACCTTATTTGTAAAGCAGAGGTAATTCCATTATCATGCCAATTGAAATTGGTCTAGATGGGAAATTTGGCAGTTATCTCTCTAAGCCTGATTTCTCAGAAGGTCAGATAAGTACCTTAGCTTCAGTTTGGTGATGTGGGATTTTAGCATGAGTGACTCCATCTTGACTTTTAGCTTAGAATGTTGGGGCCTAGGTGGGAGTTCAGTCCAAAATAATGGCCTCCTGTACTCTTTATTCAACAATTCAACAAAGGTGGATACGTGCCATAATATATTTGTCTAAACCCACAGAATGTACACCACTAAGAGTGAACCCTAATGTAGGCTACAGGCTTCCGGTGATTATGATATGTCAACGTAGATTCATCAGTTGCAATGAATGTACCACTCAGGTGGGAATCTGGGTAATCTGGGAGGCTATGTATCTGTGTGGGCAAGGAATATTTGAGAAATCTCTCTACCTTCCTCTCAGTTTTGCTGTGAACCTAAAACTGCTTTGTGTGTGTGTGTGTGTGTGTGTGTGTGTGTGTGTGTGTGTGGTACAGGGTATTAAACCCAGAGGCATTCTACTTCTGAGCTACAACCCCAGTCCTATTTTTTATTCTTGATTTTTGAAACAGGGTCTCACTAAGTTGCAGAGGACCTCACTAAGTAGCTGAGGCTAGCCATGAACCTGCGATCCTCCTGTCTCAGCCTCCCAAGTACTGGGATTACAAGCCTGCATACCACACCTGGCTCTGAAACTGCTTTTAATAACAGGTTTTTAAAAAAGTTTTTACTACATGCCAATGTCTGTCTTAATGCTTCAAATGCATTTTCTCATTGAATCCAATAATGATTCCATGAATGGTCAATATTAAAGTATGTCATTCATTTAAAAATTCAAGTATGCAGGAATTATCAGGGGATTTTTTAAATTATAAGCTCCTTTCCCATTTTGTAGTCATTGAAAATATGATTTGACTTGCCAAAATTCTATGCACACACTTTCTGCATACATCCTTTCAATAAGGCCAGGTGCATTTCTAGAATTGGGGCTTAGGATAGAGTTCTTTCAAGTTGAGTTTTTCTAATTCTTAATCCAACAGGCTAAGAAGGGAGAGGAAAAACTTCATGAACCTTGAGAAGCAGCAATTCGAAGCCTGAAAGGTTGATCTCTCTCTCTCTCTCTCTCTCTCTCTTCCTCTCTCTCTCTCTCTCTCTCTCTCTGGGCTTCCAAGATGGCGCTCACCATGCAAAGGGACATGGCTCTTCCCTGGGCCGTTTGCAGTTGGTCAGACAAGAAGTAGTCTGGTGTGGACAGAACTTGATCTTTACTGCTTGTTCCTAAGAATCACACCATACAGTTTTATCTTTCTCTTTTTCTGCAGCCTTTGGAGCTCCATCTTGCTTCCCCTATATCACTTCTTTCTGACGGCTCACCCTGTACTCTGGGACCTCACCTGTTCTCTCTCTCTCCCTATGCCCATCCAATTTGTCTAAGCCCACAGAACGTATACCACCAAGAGTGAACCCTAACGTACACTACAAGCTTTGGGTGGCTATCAAAGTCCACTCTCCTATTCTGTCGTGTTAAAGTGGTGATTTTCAAAATTCAATGCAAAGATTATGCACATCAGAATTCAAAATGGGGCTTATAAAATTGCAGACTCTGGGCCCCATTCCAGACTGTCCAAAGGGAATTCTCTAAAGGTCAGGCACTGGGAACTACATTTTAAATAAGCCACTCAGCTGTTGCTTTTGCACATTCAAGTTTGATAACCAATGCAGAAAAATAGAGTGTTATCTCTCCCAGGGAACCTAAATATTTAACAGAAATGATCACTTTATATCAAAGGCTATTAAGTTAAAAGAAGAAAAACATCTTTCTATAGCAGTGGCTCTCCACCCTGAGTTTATATACCTATCCCCTCAGGGAAGCTTTACAAATTTTTTTATTATAAACCATGCCTGGGCTACTACTCAAGATGAATTAAATCAGAATATCTGGAGAGAAGATCCAGACATCAATATTTTTGAAAGGCTCTCTCTAAGTGGTTCTAATGGACAGCCAGAGTTAAGAACTACTGTTCTGAATGGAAGAAGTGGATAGAAAAATGGAGCCATGCTTCTTAAACTTAACGTGCCTATGAGTTACCTGGGGGTCCTATTAAAATAGAGATCATGAAGCCGGTGTGGTGGCCCACGTTTGTAATCCCAGTACTTGGGAGGCTGAGACTGGAGGATCACAGGTTCGCGGCCAGCCTCAGCTACTTAGTGAGGCCCTCCACAACTTAGTGAGACCCTGTTTCAAAAAATAAAGAATAAAAAAGTAGGGCTGGGGGGTGTAGCCTGGAGGTAGAATGCCCCTGGGTTCAAACCCCCGGTACTGCCAAAAAAAAAAAAAAAAAATAGAGATCATGAATCGGTGGATCTGCATGTTGCCTGGGAATTTATATTTCTGAACAAACTTCTGGGTCCTCAGGCCACACTTTAAATAACAAAGAAGGAGAGCCCCTGTTCTGTATCACGACCAGCCAAGGAGCTTGGAGGAGCTTTCTGAGAAGTTGATGCTCATGCTCAGCCTGCACTCAATGACCTAATAAATCAAAACTTCTGGGAGTGGAATTAGGCATCAGGAGTTTTTTAAAACTTCCCAGGTGAGTCCAATATCCAGCAAGGGCTGGGAAGCAGTGCAGAAAAGAGGCAATCAATTCCTGCTAAATCCCAAAGAAGATGGAAGTTTTAACCATGTTGAAAACCCCAAAGAGCAGAAGAGGTTGATCCCTTAACTAATGAGGACAAAATCTCTATCACTGATTTTTTAAAATCTTAATTTGAGCCGGGCGTGGTGGTGCACGCTTGTAATCCCAGTACTTGGGAGGCTGAGACTGGAGGATCCGGGTTCGCGGCCAGCCTCAGCTATTTAGTGAGGCCTCTGCAAATTAGTGAGACCCTGTTTCAAAATAAAGAATAAAAAATAGGGCTGGGGATGTAGCTTGGAGGTAGAATGCCCCTGGGTTCAATCCCTGGTACCGCAACAAAAAATATCTTAATTTGTTTCTCTTGGTGTATGGGAAAATTATTGTGCTCTCCCTTAAGATTCCCACACTCCTCCCTCTCCCGTCTCGTATTCTCCCAGTGAGTACACATGTGTTTCTGCAGTTTCCTGGTTTCAAGAATGATGGCGATGAGTTTCATGCTCAGTTACCCTATCATATCACATTATTTTGCTCAAACATAGGCTATACTGACTTTCTAAGACATGAAGTCCAGAGAATTTAAGAACATGTGAAATCTGTTTAAAACAAACAGTTTGGTACTCATATGGAAACACGAAGCTTAATGACATTGTCCAAGAGAGCTGTCTGGAAGGAATTCTCTATCGGCTCTTGGTTATCAGCTGCTGGGAGCCTCCCAACTGGCTGGAAGCGCATCGGTTTGATGACACATAGGGGCTGTGAGAAGGATTTCAGGATCTCACTCCATGTTTCACTCCGAAGGGAGAGATATTTCACTTTTCTCTCTGTGATTGAACAGAGAATATTGTTTTTCACACAAGAAGTCCTAAAAATAAATTCATACCAGCACTACTTCACTTGACCTTCAGTTTTTCCTAGTGTATGCCGAGAGGGGTCTGGCCTAAGTTCTCTAAGGGAAACTTACTGCTTCTCTCCTGGGTTATTCCAGCATATGACACAACCAGGCAAGTTTCACCTAGTGCATTTTGGGTCTAGGATGCGACTCACACACCTCCTGACTTCCTTGCCTGCCTGAATCCTTCCACGTTCTGTCTTGGGATCATGGTCTCAGCAATATAGTCCCCACATGTCCTGCTCTCCTCCTCCGAGAAACAAGCTGATGGAGAGAGCATGCTTTTGGGAGTGTTCTCTTGGGAGAAGCTGGACATGGGGCAGTACATAAAATGCTAGTTGAGGTAATACTGGTATTCTCCTTGAAACCTATAAGCAACTTTCTTCCTGCTGAGAAAGGACAGAAGAAGCATTCACAAATTCAAAGAATCAAACTTTATCTTAGAAAATCTTATTGTATCTCTTCTGCTAAGACACTGAGAGAAAGGGTCCTTTGCCATAATTCCCAGTAATTGGGTAGCTGACTCCAGTTACAATAGCGCATCTGTGCTGAGCCACCGATGAGGTTTCTGGTCATACGTAATCAGAACCATGTCTGAGTCGTGTCTCACATTTCCTCCTGGGTTCATTATCCTTTTCCCTTCCTCTGATTCTAGTTCTCTGAAGACTATCCTCCTGGGGTGATTATTTTCTAGAACCCCAAATACTCTCTTCTCTTTTAGAGGCATCAAATAGGAACTCGGGAAATATTCCCCACCCTGCCTATACTCGTCAGTTTTTCATCACTGTGACATAATACCTGAGATGGTGAACTTAAAAGAAGAAAAGGTTTATTCTGGCTCATGGTTTCGGAGCTTGCAACCATGGCTACTTGGCCCTGTTGCTGTGGGCGTGTGGCGGCAGAGTACATCTTGGTGGGAGCATGTAGTGGATGAGGAGGCTCACTTCATGGTGTCAAGGAAGCAAGGAGGGGAAATAGAAAGGGGCAGCATCCCAATATCCCCTTCAAGAGCACCTCTCAGTGACCTATCTTCCTCCACTACACCCCACCTCCCGAAGATTCTACTACCTCCCAATAGCTCCACAGGCTGGGACCAAGCCTTTAAAGACATGGGCCTTCGGGGGACACGCCAGACTCAAACAATAGCTCTGACCATCAGAGATGCAGGGAAGAGGTAATCCTGGAGGTAAAGGGATGATTGGAATTGTCCGAGTCCATTTTCTGTTGCTCTAACAAAATGCCACTGTCTGGGTGATTTATAAAGGAAATAAGTTATTTCTCATAGTTCTGGAGGTTGGGAAGGCCAGGAGCATGGCCCCAGTATCTAGGGAAGGTCTTCTTGCTGCATCCTAACATGTGCAGGGCATCACATGGTGAGAGACAGAGAGAGGGAGGGAGGGAGAGAGAGAGAGAAAGAGAGAGAATTTCTTATAACAAAGTCACTCCCTGTAAGAGTAAGGGTTCAATAGAGTAACAGAATTCACAGGACATATATATGGAAAAGGGGGATTTATCAAAAAGGCTCACAGTCCAAAGCGGTGTAGTCCCAAGTTCCGACTGCATGTGGAGAGCCAGAGGAACCAGCAGCTGGTCGAGAGTCCAAGAGCTAGAGTCTCAGAATCGGAGCGACCACTAACTCGGACCCAGTCCAAGATAGAAAGGCCAGGTCTCTCCAGAGAAACGATGGTGAAGATCCAGTTCGAAAAGCTGAAGGCTGATATCTCAGACGAGAGCAGATGTGCTTTCTTCAGGAAGAACCACGTGTCCCTTCACAGGGCTTTCTCCTTCTTTATCCAGGTCCTGCGCCTATCAGAACCACGCTGCCCACATTCAGGGCAGGACTTCCCCTTCGATCTGCTGTTACATAAACCCATGATCTCATCAACACACCCAAAGTCACATAAGCTTGGGTTTTTCAAGATCCAGTCAAGTTGACAATCCAGATTAACCATCACACTCCCACAGTATCTAACTACAGCAATAATAGCATTGATGAGGGTGGAGCCTCACAGCCTGATTACTTCTTAAAGACCACATCTCCTCCTACTATTAAAGTAGCAATTAAATTTCAAGTGAGTTTTGGATGGGACATTCAAAATGCATGCTGAAATTTAATTAGTATTGTAATGGAAAGGAATCAAGGGTCCAGGCGTATTTCTCTTTGAACTAACAACCTTCAACCCCCCTTTGAGGTTCTCTATCATCTCTGTGACAGCAGTAATCCAGAATCCCATAAAAAAGGGAACAATATTCTTGTACTTTCCGTGATCATAGCCCACGAATAGGGATTTTAATTTTTTTTTTTTTTTTGGTACTGGGGATTGAACCCAGAGGCGTTCTACCTCCAAGCAACACCCCTAGCCCAACTTTATTTCTTATTTGAAAACAGGGTCTCACTAGGTTGTTGAGGGCCTCGCAAAGTTGCCAAGGCTGACTTTGAACCTGCGATCCTGGTTGGGGTTTTAATTTTGTGGTTTTTTTTTTTTTTTGCAGTACTGGGGATTGAACCCAGGGGCGTTCTACCTCTGCGCTACACCCCCGGCCCTATTTTTTATCCTTTAGTTTGAAACCGGGTCTCACGAAGTTGCAAAGGGCCTCACTAAGTAGAGAGAGAGACAGGGAGGGAAAGAGAGAGAGAGAGAGAGAGACAGGGAAAGAGAGAGAGAGAGAGAGACAGAGAGAGAGCGCGCGCGAGCGCGAGCTGAGGCTGGTGGATCCTCCAGTCTTCGCCTCCCAAAGTACTGGGATTACAAACTTGCACCATCACGCCTGGCCGGGATTTTAATTTTGAATGAGACTTTGACACATATCTTGGTGAGCTCTGTTGCTTAAGTAGGTGGTCTCTGGTCTCAGATACAGGAACTTTTCAATTCAATCAAGGATTAACATGACAATGGTTCCTTTTTATCTTTCAGAATCAGTCTCAGAAAATCCACTGAGTGTGGAGTGACCTGCCCTCTCACTCTATCTGGTTGATAATTAAGACAAAGTTCTCAGCCAGTCTTGGTGGCGCTTACCTGTAATCCCAGTACTGGGAGGCTGTGACAGGAGGATAACAGGTTTGGAGACAACCTCAGCAATGTAGGGAGACCCTGTTTCAAAATAGAAATAAAATAGGGCTGGGGTGTAGCTCAGAAGTAGAATTCCCTTGGGTTCAATCCCCAGTATGCTTGTAATCCCAGTACTTGGGAGGCTGAGATGGGAGGATCGCAGGTTCTCGACCAGCCTCAGCAACTTAAGTGAGTCATCACCTTAGGAAGTTAGAAAAAGGCATTTAAAGTTATATATTTTCCTCTAATCATTGCTTTAACTTATCATATCAATTTGGTGTGTTGTGTTTTCATTAAATTAAATTAAAATATTTTCAAATTCCTTTTTGATTTCTTCTTTCACTCATGGATATTTTAATTTCCAAGTGTTTGGACACCCTGGATATTGAATTATTTTTTATTTCTAATTTAATGCCATTGTAGTAAAAAAATAATCCTCTGTGTCCTCTGTATAGTGTGTGTGTGTGTGTGTGTGTGTGTGTGTGTGTGTGTGTGTGTGTGTTGCTAGGGATTGAACCCAGGGGCATTCTACCTCCCAGCTAAACCTCCAGCCCTATTTTATTTTTGTTTTGAAACAGGGTCTTGCTAGGTTGCTGACAGACTCAGCTACATTGCTGAAGCTGTCCTTGAACCTACGGTCCCCTGTTTCAGCCTCCCAAGTAGTAG